>MU159914.1:0-42225 GCA_015888305.1 Antheraea pernyi | reverse complement strand
AGACATCAGTCGAGGAAATTACGCGAATCTAATTTGCGTTATACAAGATAAAAGGGAATTATTTCCACCCATTGAACTGGCTACGAGAAAATTGCAAGTCGTCCTTTATTATTTCTTTTTCAACCCCGTAGTAAAATGGTTTATGCTTGTATCTATAAAAAATAATATCAGAATAGTACGCTGTTTCATAATTCGAGCGATTTAATAATGATATAAGTGACTTCACTTTTGTCAAAATATATACATATTTATTAACTTTATGGAAATAAAGACGTATTTCCCCTTCACAAATAAATCCAATTTATTACTAGTATTTCTAAATGTAATTAATTACCTTATCTTCATTTCATTAATGTCAGTGTAATTTTGCCCATGACACAGCGTATGTTTGTTTTTATTTTACTTTATACATTATAGCGTATAACCACAACCTTACCAGATGTTAAATAACGATACAGTCTAAGATGGTAATGTGCTTTGCGTAATCGAAGCAATACAGATCATTTAGTTTCCCAAAACAAAACCTCATTAACAAACGTACATCATACATTGTACATATCACATGGATCAGAAGCCACACCGGCTCTATTGGAAACGAGGTAGCTGACGCTATGGCGGTCCTATATTCTGCGCCTAGTTACGTATTCTTCCCGATGAGTTTCGCCAAGTTCCATCACAGGTTTTGGCAGGCTAAATATGAAAACAACCTCAGGGTAGGTACGCGTCTATCCAAATTAGAGAATATTATAAAATTACGTACATTCTTTAGAGTTTCCTTCCACTTTGTAGGTGGTAGAGCCACGCTGAAGTTACTACTGGTTTCAGCATGAATGAGTCGGCTCGCTCGGGGTAGTACCACCGTCTCACAGAAAACTGACGTGAAGTAATAGTGCTTGCATTGTTGCGTTTCGTTCGTTCAGTGAGAGCGCCGGAGGCCCACTTCCCCTCTCCCCTATCTTACCTCCCCACTCCTCCCCCTCTCCCCCAACAAAGGATGGCAACGCACTGCTCTACCACCTACAAAGTGGAAGGAAACTCTAAAGAATGTACGTAATTTTATAATATTCTCTAATTTGGATAGACGCGTACCTACCCTGAGGTTGTTTTCATATTTAGCCTGCCAAAACCTGTGCTGGAACTTGGCGAAACTCATCGGGAAGAATACGTAACTAGGCGCAGAATATAGGACCGCCATAGCGTCAGCTACCTCGTTTCCAATAGAGTCGGTGTGGCTTCAGATCCATGTGGTATGTACAATGTATGATGTACGTTTGTTAATGAGGTTTTGTTTTGGGAAACTAAATGTATCTGTATTGCTTCGATTACGCAAAGCACACTACCATCTTAGACTGTATCGTTATTTAACATCTGGTAAGGTTGTGGTTATACGCTATAACGTATAAAGTAAAATAAAAACAAACATACGCTGTGTCATGGGCAAAATTACACTGACATTAATGAAATGAAGATAAGGTAATTAATTACATTTAGAAATACTAGTAATAAATTGGATTTATTTGTGCTGTTTATGAAGGGGAAATATGTTTTTATTTACATAAAGTTAATAAATATGTATATATTTTGACAAAAGTGAAGTCACTTATATCATTATTAAATCGCTCGAATTATGAAACAGCGTACTATTCTGATATTATTTTTTATAGATACAAGCATAAACCATTTTACTACGGGGTTGAAAAAGAAATAATAAAGGACGACTTGCAATTTTCTCGTAGCCAGTTCAATGGGTGGAAATAATTCCCTTTTATCTTGTATAACGCAAATTAGATTCGCGTAATTTCCTCGACTGATGTCTATTTGATTGAAAAGTAATTTCATGAAATCCAGACTATTATCTATAGAAATAAAAATGAATCGCAAAATATGTTGCTAAGCGCAAAACTTGAAGACGGCTGGTCAAATTCGAGTCATTTTTGATTTGATTTATTCCTTGAACTCTGAGGAAGATTTTTATGAAGAGTAAAATTGGAAAAATAGTACGGAAAAATCTAAATATCGGTTTTCTTTATCTGTAATTGTGAACGCAACTTCAAATTGCTATTAATAACTTGAACGTATCCGGACTTACGATGGTTTTTATTCATTTTTGAGTTGACGTATGAAATTTTAACATTAAACTGCAGTTCGCTTTAAAAATTTCGCTTTTTCAATTTGTATTCGGCAAAAACGAACAGTTTCTATGGGGTAGCATAGCAAAATGTTCCATATGTTTTATTTTTCTCGAACTGACTAAGCTTACGGCCTTTACAGCTTCACCGAACTGATCAATATGTTGGTATGTATCTACTAATAAGGTAGGTTAAGAAGAAAAAATCATATTAAGGCGAAACGAAGTTCGCGCGGGCAACTAGTTATTAATAAAATTGGCCGTCACGGAACGCCGCGCCCGACAGATGTGAATTGTTTAAGTTAATACTAGAATTCATGATTACGTGTAAAATATTCTATACTTAGATAAAAATAGAACGTAGTTCACATAGAAAACCAATATAATGTACACCAAGCAATAATATACGTGCGCCGACAAACAAGGGAGAGGGGCATGACGGGCATAAAACAGCGCCATGCCATTTACCGTGAAGGAATAACGAAGTATTAGTTGAGATGTCTCAGAAGTAATGTGCAAATATCTTATTGGAAAATATGGTTTCGTAATATTGAATGTATAAAAAGTCTGAGTTCATATAAAGAGTTAACATACACTTAATCTCTTATAATATCAAGCATAATTTTTTCTATACTTAATGAGTTTTAGTGTTCGAACACTCTTAAGTTAATCGGGTGATAATATGGGTTAAATGTAGAGAAGGAATGTCTCTCAAAAGCTGCTGTCGGAGCACTGCTGATGCTTGGCGATAAATTTTTAACTTAAAAACGGTAGCCAACTGAGCAGGCATTAGAAAAACAATTTTTCTTCCCACACGAAAGGTTCACATAATAATGTATATTATACATACATACAGTATATGTACATATTTTCTTGTGTTACATTCATTTCATTACTGTTATGCTACCAGGTATTTTTGTGTATTTTCTATGTTTATCTGGAATGAAATCTTTTTTTATATACTCTATACATTTACGCAATCGCGAAGATGGTAAACACGTTACTACGGGGACTGACTCTCAAACACAGCTGCCGGAACTTTAGGTAAATTATATATTATATTCTATTTTATAAGTATTATATTGCGAGTAGGTAGTGCCTTGAAAGTAAATGTCATTTGTTTTTTCAGATAACATTTTCTCCTTACTAATTTTTAAAACTTTATAAGTTTTGTCGTTTGACTACAATCTTAAGTGATGCTAACATACGATGTGGTCTTTTAGATCTTATGGTAAACCCGCTAAATTTAGAGGGGGGTTGTAGTAGAGTAGTTGTCGGAACATACCAAAGGATAGGTGGTGACATATTTTCAACTTGAGTGTGGTAGCTAACCAGGAGAGCTTAGAATAAGCCCTAGCACCATGCTTCAGCGAAAACTCTGTCTCATTAGAAAGGAATCAAAACTATGTCGATGAACGTAGTAGCTGAACAAACAAATCACTGATGAAAAGTGGTTTTTCAAATTCCATAGAGATTCTTTCAGTATACCTTTTTGCAATTTATACATTCTTATTTGGTACGAATGCTCTTTTACTAATAATTTCTGAACTCTTTGAAATTTACGCATACATAAAATAGAATTTATTTAATATCAATTATGTCGAAGAATTTATGGGGATTTTGATCATACTGGTGATATTTTTAAATAAAGGTGTGGTTGGAAATGGTCTAGAACAGTGTTTAGGAAGGATGAATGGAGAATTTTGAGGGATGTCTACACCGCTGAGGTGACTACAATTTAAGAGAATACGATAATTGGGACACAAATAGGCAGTATGAGATAGTTTTTAAATAAAAAAAACTGTAATAGTCCATTGTAGCAAAAAATGGCTATTTTTATATCGAAGAATAATAATTTTACACCTTGGAAACTTACCTTGTAACTAATGAGGTTTCTGTGATTTTTTTTAAACAGGACATACTTTCTGGATGATGATACAAAAATAAAACAACAAAATTTATTATAAATCAGATTGCTTTAATTTATTTTATAATTTTTATACAAATCGAATACTACTTAGGATAGTCAATTTTAACGAATAAACACTTTTTACCCGTTCCCTTTTTTAATTATATTTTACAAATTTACCTTTGTATTTTTTATTTTTCATCTATTATAAAAAAAACCTCCATAGGGGCTTTTAGTTATAAACTTATGTTACACTCAGCTGTATTTATTTTCTAGTCGTATGTCTTTTATTTCGTTTTATAATACGCCAACTGCTAGAAAAACCAAATAGAACTCCTTGAATACGTGAATTTCAACATGACAAGATGGCGGACACGCCGGTTTTATCTCTGGCTGTCGGCATATTATTTCAGTTAGATTAATGCAGGAACACTATGTAGAGTATTGTGAGTGAGATGGGAATAGATTTCAGTGTATTTCTGACGAGGTACATATGTTTATTATATTATATAACGGTTTAATACATATGAAAAAGTCTCTTAAACGTGCACAATAATTAATTATGTTATCTTAATACTCAATTCCTTCAAATATTTGCCATCGAAGTGTCTTCGACAAACGTATGTTTGCATCAATTCACGCGAATGATCTTTGAAAACTTAGAGAAAACTTTACTACTTTTGTAACTTAGGGTGTAAACATTTTCTTTAGTTAACTCCGAGTCCATGCAAACTCAAATAAAAGAATCCGTTCATATGAATAACAATTTTTTTCTCTGTCCAAGTTAACAATGAGATATCAATAAATTAATCATAAAAATTCAAAAAGAGGTTGATTAAAAATAAAGGTTTTTGTATATTTATCAACAGCTTTAAAAATAAGTTGAATGATTTTATCATTGTTAGGGTTGAATTCATACCTGACTTTTTTTACGTCATGGGCTAAATTCTTTTTTTAAATCTTATTTTGGCACCGCAGAAGGATTTACCAGTGTCAGACTAAATATTTCTAAGAGGTTAAATTTATATTAAACGACAGTGTATATTTAACACAATATTGCCAGAGTTTTAAAATGTAATATTATGTTATAAATAATATTTCGTTATACGTGAAGTTATTATAATTATGATACATATGTGTTTTAATGATATAAAAATAATGATTAAGGTTTTTAAATACAGATAATATAATAACAATATGATTTTAAAAAGTAGTCATCGTTGAATGATATTATTAATTTTAAAAAGAGTAGACGCGAAAACAAATTATGTATAAGTATTAAATATCATTTAATAAAGAAGTAAACATGTACAAGGAAGTCAAAAATACCTGTTTCTATATTAAAGCATTCAGTTAGAGTTGCGCGATATAGACTTTTTGAATGATTCACATCTATAAACGTTATGTAGATTACTTACAAAAACCACAATACAAAAATCAGAATATCGTTAATTAAATCTGCAATAATGAACATATATTTCTTATATATAGATAAATAATGTTTAAAATCCTTTACATATTGTATTCGTATTGAATAAAATTAAAGTTCATTAATGAATTCTTAAACGTACGGACTAAATTTGTAGAGTCCAAGTTTTGATTCATGGTCGGTCACGGTCTTTTTTATGTTTCGAAATCGTATATCGTATAATTATATATAGATTAAAACATATAGCACTTCAAATTATCTTTAAATTTGGAAGACAAAAGAAAGAAATATTAATGTAAATTTAAATAAAGCAACGAATGTAATTAAAAAATAAATGTTTTTTCTGCGATCCATTTTGTGGGAACATTTCAATAATGTCAATCACTACTTACAATTACTAACATTATCGAATGAGTAATTATTACAGAAAAATTTTCTTTGTTTCAATAAAATGGTGGTATTTTATTTGAACTTTCCAATGAGTTTTTATTTCACAGAATTCATATTCCGTATTAAGTACTAATTTATTTCATTTGTGTGCAATAATCAAACTATTACGCTAAATTCCACCAATATTATACAACATAAGGTCGAATAACGCACGTCTCTGAACGAAAAAGCAATAAATGGCAGTTGAAGATCCCGACAAAAACTCGCGACAGTAAAACAAACATGGCCTCAAATGGTACGATTTTAAACTGTCGTAATCTCGCAGACACAGTAAGGCTAAGGATTCACGAAGCGGTTTTTACCCGCGTCCACCGCGGTTGCGTGCCTGCAGATTCTGTAGAATGCAAATATATATGTAAACAATTAAAACACATCTCACGGCGCGTTTTACGCCCGCGGTGTACGCGTTTGCTTGCGGTTCCCTCCTTCTTTAATTCATTAACCAGCAGTCTTGCAACCGCGCGTATTGCGATCACCGTTCGCCACGTTTGCGAACGATGATCTCAACCGCGACGGCTCCGTAACCGCGCAAATAAGCGGTCTTGTGAGTTTAGAAATAAAATCGCTGTTCCACCACCGCGACGGACGCGGGTAAAAACCGCTTCGTGATTCCTTAGACTTGTTGTGAATTGGGTGTATGTATAGTGTTACGTACGTAAGTTGAAATAGTTTATCCTAACCCGGTCCCATGCAGGCGTTTTATTATATTTATTTATTATCTCCATTTATTATTTTTAATAAGTAGAAATCCATATCTACTTATAATTTTATTGTGTATATTTTATAATTAATCGTCGAACCGACACCGCGGGCCTAACAATCATTTTCACAACCTTTTATTATATATTTTTTAAACAAATTAAGTTTTTAAAATTGGCTGATCGAGCCGCGGTATCGGTTCGAAGTCGAAAAAGTTAACTTTTAATTATACGTCAACAAGGACCCTAGTTCGTTTTTTTTTGTTATAATTTTTTTTACAATAATTATAATTATTATTACAATAATAATGCAAATTTATAATTTATTTATAATGCTATTATTCAACTTAACTAAATATTTATTAACCCTATACTTTTTGGCACTAACAAATCTAATTAATTTTACATTCTCCATTATTCTGATCACTCTTCAATTGGAATTATTTATTTGTTTAAATATAATAGAGTTTTTATTAAAAAAAAAACGACTAAATTATGAAACAAGTTTAACTTTGTTGAAAAAAATTGACCAACACACATATCATATGTTATTTTGGTTATTGAACGATTTAATACCTCTGGAAAATTAATTTAGATACAAAATATTAAACATTACAACTTCTCTTAACACATTTACAGGTCTTCATAATTCATTAAGCACAATATCAAACGAGAATGGTATAATAATCGAAATACTTACATTTACAAGATCACTCGAAAATTTTTCCATAGAGTAAAAATAAACATAGTACAATAAACACACAGACGTTATTACATTTAAAGTTTATTTATTAAATTCACTATTTATAAGTGAGCTTTTTTATAACCGTAACCTAATAAAAGGACACGACAATAACTAGTCTATTCACGACACCTATAAGAATGAAATTGGTAGAGTTACGTACGGACATAGAATATTAAAAAATTACGATATAGTTCCTACAGTATGTGCTAGAAGGTTATTAAAATTATCAATAGAACCGATCGTTTGATCGCCGATAGCTTGGAATTGTTTTTTAAAATTACAAACGAGAATTATTGTGTTTAATTTTTTTTTTAAATACGAGCGTTATATCTAATTACATTGGGCGATACGATTCGACTCTAATGTTTTTAAAGCCTTCTTGAGCCCTTTATTTATATATCTATAGTCAGGAATATAATAGTCTTTTTTCCATTTTTTTAAATCAACATTATTTATAAATATTATTTTATATACATTAACCGATATTAATAAAGATTATATATAATATATGGTTGCGTCATTGTACAATTCTGTTATGAGTAATTGTGAGGAAATATGTCTAATTGATCTAAAGTCAATAAATATTTATATAAATACTTAAGATACTATCGATAATTGTTTGCGTTAGAACGTAATCGATTATTCAATTAGAACTTATATGTAATCGATTCTATTACCTACTTTATCGATATCTCTCGATGACATATCCGATTGATCGAAATTTATTCTTTATATTATTTTTATCTTATTAAAGTTTTAATAAAATTCTGTTATCAAATACTAGCGTGCTTAAATCTCATGCTTTTCTTATTTATTATTATAATATTTAGCTTTAATGTCAATCACGACATAACCTTAGTATTAACTTTGGTTCTTTTAAGTTGCTGTCTTTATCAATTCCACGACTAATTAACAATTCCTGGCGTTAATCGCGTACAATGAACTAATACGATATCTTTTCTATATTCCTTCAATAACGCTATCTAGTAATATTCTGTTTTGTCGCCTATAAAAATGTACGTTCCCTATTACGAGTAGAATATTTCGAACGTGTACATCGAACTCGACAAATGCGGTTTTAATGTCGACATTAAAGTCACGAGACTCTCGGAAAGCGCTTTTTATCGGTGTCAACGATGCAGTCGAACGTCGATTCAAAGATCGTAACTCTAATCACGTTAGGTATTTATCGCACGAAAATCGGTAATGTCGCACATGAATATAGAAACAGAATATTACCCTATGTATTCTAAATCGAAATGAACTATTTAAGCTAATTTGTTCTACCAATATTTGTTCCTTTATTTTATATACAAATTCCTTATTGCGTAAGGTACTGTCGTTTCAATGATCCCTCATTTTACATTAAGGATACCGCGTCGAAGCCTGATTTGGAAATAAGTTCCTATTAACATTATCATATTGCATTTTCGTGTTAAAAAGAGAACATGGAAAATTTATATCGAAGGCTTCAACGAGTATAGCCTATTAAAAGTTTATTATTTTTTATATTTTTTAAACTGTTATATAATTTTTAATTTAATAACTTTTGTAAATTCTTTAAAGCATTTAACTACGTGTGTAACTAGTCACCTATCGATATAAATGTCCCGTGATCGTTCGATATATGTCGATCATGTTATATCTGCATGTCATAATAATTTAATTGATACGGTATTTAGCCGTAATTTTATTTATTTATTTTATAACAATAATTATTTAATTCAACAAATTATAAATAGCATTTATTTATCGGTATAAAGTACTTTAATGTGTATAACATACTAATCATCACATTTTTTTTACAGTTACTCTGGACTTAACTAATATTTTTAATCATTAGATTTACCGTCTTACTATAAAGGATTCGTCTGCGTGGAGCGTCTAATAAGAGCGGTATAAAGACGCTGCGTTTTTTTAAACGCTCAACGACAAACTCTAAGAAAGACGTGTGCGTTTCATCGACGTATTTATGATTTATATAATTATACATAATTTAACATATTCGTCTTATATTAGTTCTCTCATGGTTATGAACCGGGTGTCGAACCCGGTTCGATGGTTCACTGAACGATGATGTGCGGCGCTGAGAGCAGAACGGCAACCGTCGCAACGATCGTGAACAACGTGAACACGAATAGGCAGAATCTGAAAACGGGCACATTTCACTGACACGACCGGATTTTTCTATAAGCTAATCGAGTCGTTACATTTTAAAACGAGCTAAATCTAATTTTAATCGTTCATATAACAAAGTTTAATTTTTACAAGATTTCTAGTTTTTATACACCTAGAACGAAGCTCAAATTGTGCCGTTCATGAGCTTTTTAGTTTTTTTTTATGTTCAAAATTTACATGTACAAAATTTAAAGATTTTGCAAAATAACGTAAAATATTAGGAACAACTAATATTGGATTTAGCATATTTTGAAATGTTAACACAATTTATCCTTTACAACCTGCTCAAGATTACTCGAATTCCTAATCCTGTTAAATACATATTATTAATGTGAATGTGTGTATGTTTCAATGTTTATTCGCAATTGTGATTACGTCACGGAATAAGAACTTTTTATAACCTAACGAAATGTAATACAATTATTGTGAAGTTCGAATACATTTCATAAATAAAATTGTCTAAAAACACTTAAGAAAGAAATTATTTATTAACACACACAAATACACAATCTATATATCGTTTAGTATTACTTAAAAATTATCTTTAATTTAACTACATTGAATTCATAATATATATTAGCGATAACGGTCTCGTTATCGATTTTTGCTTGTTTTATGATTTTGCATAGTTACAAGAAGAAGAAAAGAACACATCGCATTTAATGGGAATCACCCACACCTTTACCATTCAGTTTTGCTTTTCTATATCGCTTAGATTTATATTTCAAGTTATGCACATTAAGACAACAAATAAATAATACCTGTCAACGACCATCGCTGCGAACTTCCAGTCGCTTATGAGCTCTGCCTCTTCATCAGCCTTCTTCATTCTGGCAGTGATGAACTGCAGCTCTCTCAGGATGAGGTGCAGTTCCCGGTGGTGGCTTCCGATACCGGCACCGACATCCTCCATAGTAGAGGGCCGTACGAATGACCGTCGGAAATCCGTACGGAATATTGAACAACTAAATCAAATAAATTAATGTAACGGGTGTTTACTAACGACGGCACGTTACTTATTAATATAGACTTAATAAGTAGCGGTGTTTGTGATAGCACGCTACTTATGGACTTAATAAAAGAAATTTTATGATTTGTTATAATTTAATTGTGTTAACAATTTAATGTGTACGCGCGATTTGAATCTTGTACTTGTATACTAAAAAATATTAACAAAATAAAATTTTATTTGAATGCGCTAAAAAGTTTAATCAGATTTTTCAATCAATGGGTATAGATAGCTATTTCGAATTTCGTCATTTTGCTTTTACTTCATTTTCATCTATTGTCTTCGGGAATGAACAAACATGCATAATTTCAAAGTTATAAGTACAAAGCAAATAGTTTTAATTTAGTTTGCTAGATTTGACCTAAACAAACTAACAATCTTTGCAAGCCAAATAAAAGCTTAATAGTTAAAAACTGCCACTTAGAGGATTATACCAGAGTTAAAATAGTCACTCTAATGTAGCAATAAATAGTTACTACAAATAGCTTCACTAATAGGTTTCCGTAAATTATCAGTTTTCAATCATTTTTTTCCAAATTATTTTAATGCCTTTACAACCTTTGAAATGTACTGCACAGTCAATACCGCGTCATCACTCGTTTCCGTCGAAGTTTACTAAATAACTTCTCTAGACAGCCGAAATAAATAACCCAAATATATGTCAAATAACCAAACACATAAGAAGAGGAAATATGGCGTATTGCCCGAAATTTTTTGCGTTATGCAAATAATTGTCATGACGGCTAAATGATTGCTCATAACCAGTTAGGCCTCTTTACCCTGGTCCCAAGTTGCCAGTAGACGCTGTACTGTTAGGAGGCGGCGGTCCATGCCTGAAATCATCGTCAATATCAAGCACGTTCGCCAACAATGACTTTGATGAGCGCTCCTTCAGTTCCAGCTCTCGCATCCTCGATGACATTATTATCGTCTTTCTCGTTATCTTCTTCCCGGGCCTCGACATGCGCAAGATCCACGGTAGATACTGCAGGAACACTATCTTTATCTGAGAAAAAAAATTAAAATAAAAAACTTTATTAAACCTCGCATTTAACCTATGAAATATGTTATACAACATAATGCACTAATAGAAACATACATTTATAAAACAGTACACATACAAATAATAATTAATGTAAGGTCTGGAGTCTAAAAAAGGGCGACGAATAGAACTACAGATCTCCAGACTCTCGTTTTCTAAAAGTAGCCCAATTATTATCATTTTATGTTTGCAGTAAAAGACTTTTTATTAATAGAGTTCTTAGGAAACTCAAAATTTTCAGTATTCCTGTATGTAACAGCATATTTAAAATAATGCGTTTCGCATTTTGTTTAGTTAAATAATAAATTTGAAGAATAGAGTTGATCTGGTTATATATACGAGGGCCTAAAAAACAGAAGATTATTCTCTTATAATATATCCTTAACGTAAATATCTCCTCTTCTAAGAATTACTATCAGTACAGCCATATTAAAACAGAGAACAAGGTTATAACTCACCCAATTTGGCATTTCGTGTATGTCCGCAGTACGATGGTGATAGTTCAACACCACGACAGTGAGTACAACGGACGATGCCACCATGAACATGATGCAATTGAAGTACGTTCCTGTCAGACATAAAAATATAATTGTATTTATTGATCATTTATTGAAGAAAATTTAAATCTCGGTCACACTTTGCACATGCCACGTATTTCCGTAAGGTGCAGATTTAAATGTATTTTAATACATAAGTAAATTTTCCGTTAAAATGGTATGAGTAATTTAAAATATTTATCCATACTGTATTCTGTTATAAACTTGGACGCGGCTGTATAAAAATAATACCGGTCGCGTTCCCAATATTAAACAATATTAAAAATAATTAATTTAATATTAACTACAGTTCTATTTCACTCCAATTTATATAAATAACATGCGTGGCGCCCGACAATCAGTAAACAATTTGAATCGATTGAGACATACTTATATGTCTTATATATGTGTCTTATATCTTATATATTTATACTTAATATGGGGTCCTTCAAGCGTAACATGAAGAGACATTTATGCAGGCTGGGATGACAGCGGCGACAGGTGAGCGATAGTGTCTTTCGGTAGTCGCCATTGTTTTTAGATTATACTGTGCTTACCATCAGGCACAGTAAAGTCACTTTGCCGTGCTAACATAAAAAATATATGTCTCTCGACGTGGCGTGCACACAGTGTAACCGTTTCGAGCAACAAACAAATTACATGTTTACATATTCAAAACTACATTTTTTTATAGGAATCTATATACTTTTTCAAAGGGAACACATCTTATATCTAAATGTAATTTAAAATAAAAAGTAAGGAGAAAATTAGGTACATTAATTATTATCATTATGTTTTAGTGTTTAATTTTAAGATGATGCTATGCAATATTTAATGAAATGGTGTGTAATCTAATTTATATTTTTACAGCAAAAGCGACCACATTCATGCATTTAAATTCGTCATGCACAGTTAATTCTAATATAAATTCAAATGAGTTAGAGAGCTTTCAAGCATTATATTGTTGGTTTATATTCGAGAATTAATATATTCTTTTCAAATTATAATGGATCCGATTATAAATATCATATTAAATAAAGTTACACGTTTATATAAAAGTACGCTTTCAGTTAAAAATATATGATTTTACTGAGTTAAGTCTTGAAAAGAAATTTCCTTTGAATTCTTAAGAATATATCTTTTCTCTGAATATTTTAAAAATTATATTTACATTTATTTGAATAAATTACAATAATATTATCAAAGGAATCTTATAATGTAATATCGAGTCACTGCACAAATTCCTTTAATAACATTCGTAACAAATTTATTTTCTAAACCAGAACGTTTACAACAGACCATACAAAGTCGATACCCGAAGTTCACGAGATACTTGGAGGCTGGACAGAGACTACCCGCATCCACTTTGCCGCTTAAAACCCCTCGGTAAAATCTACAATCCTTTAAATAACTACTTACAAGCAATTACCTATTTAAAAGCTTGTTTTAATCAGGAGAGTTGTGCATTTAGTTCGTTTATTTAATACATAATTTTAAAACCATGCTTTATGACGTCAGAAGTCTTGTGTTAATCGTCTACGATCG
Organism: Antheraea pernyi; assembly: GCA_015888305.1. Taxonomy (NCBI): domain Eukaryota; kingdom Metazoa; phylum Arthropoda; class Insecta; order Lepidoptera; family Saturniidae; genus Antheraea; species Antheraea pernyi. The sequence continues at coordinate 28,556 of MU159914.1, read as the reverse complement.
AGAGAAAGTTTTGTATAAAGAAAGAAATAGAATTAAAAAAAATGAATCTTAATGATCGGACGAAGCAGGCAGAGTTGAAGTTTATTTATTTTAACACGTCACAAGAAGATTGGATGCCAGTATACTGAGAAGAGTTTTACCTTTAGATAAGACTGCGTGTTTTATAGCTAAATAATTAACTAGCTCGAATGTATAGTGCAGTAAGTCTAGTTCAAGTGTCGATAGAGCCGGCAAGAGCTGTAAAAGCATAGTAAATTCGCCGGAGACGCCGAGACACTAAAATGCAAGTCGCAAGTAAAATTTTAAAAAAAATAACGTAGAAATCTATGCTTTCGTTTAAAAATTTAGAACCATTCAAGCGAATATCTGTTATTCTATTTTAGATCTTTGTTAAAATACGGCGTTTCATGAAGGAGCTGAGGAATATTTTTATTTTATTTCAAAAACCCGTTGAAAACATTCCTCAGACCACATTCTTAATTATTCATCTATTCATTCGTGTCATTATTTAATCGTTTTATTTATGATGGATTTTAAAATATTTCGTTGCGAAACTGCTAATTTCTCACCTATTAGCGGGATCGCCTCTGAGGTTTTTGTGATGACGTGTCCCACCAATAGAGAGAAAACAGTTTGCGACAGGAGAATTGTAACACCTGCAAAGATCAATAGTCTATGAAAAATAAAACGTTCTATTTACAATTGAACCTATTGGTTATGGTGTACCGTTCAATCGAATACAAATAATATAAAGACGTTCCTGTATGTGTACTGCATCGGTTCTGAGGGTACAAGTGAAATCATAAACCAAATATAACGAACAGTCATGCAAACTAGTTTATAGAGAGATTAACACTGGCTTTATTTAGATCGATTTTATAGAGAGGGATTTTTATTTCATATTCTTAAATACATACACCACCCTCCAAGTATCCACAAGTTTTACAATATGCCTTGAGTAAGAAAATTGAGTGTCGTACAGAAGATTACATATATTATTAAAATAGAGAACACATAAACGTGAGCCATGGAATCGATTGCGTAATTAACACGGATTAAAACACATATATTTGAAAAAGTGACTTACCTTGAACATCCGTCACTCAATAATATCTTGTCATCGGTAAATAAAGCTCATGCCATGCTATTAAATATTCGAATTTAAAATCAAAATTATTATTATACTTGAAATTATCAATAGTCAAATGAATACCTGAAGACTGAATAAAGAACAACGAAATCGATTCCAAGGTGAAACAAAAATGAAAATATAATGTACAAATTATTCGATGATTTAGATTTTTTTTTTGTTATTTCAAGCGAAAGCATATCTCTCCAATTATATAATATTGTGAACGTAATGTTTTATAACGACATGAAAGCTCGTGAAACCACTCAATAGCAACATTTAAACTCGTAATTAATAAATTACCAATCAGTATTAAAGTACATAATTTACTCCTTGTAATGTTTTAAAATAATTAAGATTTAATTGTATTTTTTAAATCAAAGCTACAAAAGAAGAAAGAAATGGAAAAGATGAAACAGAAATTAAAATACCAGGGGATGATGTGAACGAAGAGAAAATAATTATGGGAGAGAAGCTGGATAAAGAAGAACGTTTGGGTCCAGGTGTGGGTAGTGTACCTAACAGGGGGATAGCGTCGGACACCTGCGGCAGAGTCTCTGCCACCAGGTTGAGGAACACCGTCAGCGATAGAAGAATTGTGACTCCTGTAATCAAACACAATGTTAACACTCCTACCGCTGGTGCAATGTCCTCGATCCCGACAACTACCAACAATTTACCATTACACAACTCTTCCAATCATTTCATTTATTATAGTTATCTCAATGGAATACTGATGAACAATGTCAATGTTATGATATCTAATGAGAATACACTTACCAATTGCCTCTACACGTCTGGATCTGGGGTACTAACACAAACACATAAACAATCATACAACTTTCTATACAACCTAGTGTCAGACGGACGCTGCTTCCATTTTGTATTTAAAGTTTTACCGATCCTTCATTACGTTGAACAACAATATATAGAACTCATGTATTATAGAGATCACGCTGATGAGCTTTGTAAACCTTTTCATCCTTTAAATATTCGTTACATAAATTCAATATATCTATGCTACAAAGAACTAAAGACAAAGAGTATCCGAACAATCTTAATGAATGTTAGAAGCAGTGTACGTAACTCTCCTGGAGACTCCTGTAATTTATACTTTATACCTATTAGAGGTACCGCATCCGACGTTGAGGGCATCTTTTCAGCAACCAGGTTCAAAAACACGGTCAACGATAGCAAAATCGTCACACCTGCCGACACCAGCCAAAGCTATTTACGCTGGCGTTAATATAGATTCTATTCTATTCACAACAGATGCAGTGTTCTTGGTATTCTAAGTTTAAATTAAAATTCCATTTTGTATTCCAGTTTTTTTATTCTATTGTATCCGATTACTGTTAGACATACTGATACTGCTGCATATAGTTCTCACCAAACTACTTATACTATAAATGTATTACATAAAAAGCCATATAAATACAAATAATAAAACTCTTTATATAATATTATTTCTAGATTCTTCATTACAAACAATAACAAGACATTAATTGACATTAAATTCTTAAAAGATTGTTTCCACTCGACAGCACAAACCATTTAATATAAATTATTCCTTTGTTTCAAGTTCGACCTCAATGAGATTTTTCACAAATCAGACGTCGTTATTATATAGCTTCATCTAAAAAGAAATAACTTGAAAGGTTACGCCTCAGCTAAAAAAGCCGGAGCGAAGGGCAATTTTCTGGACGAAGTACCTAATGATAATTTCTACGACTTCCTCAGAATATTGGCAGTTAAGCTTGAGTGCTTTGTTAGTTTCTGCGAGACTTTATTAAGCGGTATGGTCTCGTTGCCGATAATTAAATTGTAGAGAGATCTTTTATGGGCCATGAACAATGCTTAATCGCGAATTGTGGTTGGTTCTGTGGGCATTTAACGTTCTTTGACCTCCTTATTTATGGTGATTTGTTAATTAATCATAATTTGCGTAATATCTTATAAGTTATCGAGAAATTCGTATGGATCATATAGGCAGATACTAATTAGACTGTGTTTTGTATTTTGACTCATTAAATTCAAATCACGATTTAACTTATTAAAGCATCATGCAATACTGAACGTGAGACTATTTTTGTAGGTATTTCCAATATATTTTTCGTAGCACTCTTACAGAGTTACAAGAATTTAATAATGACACTAACAGATGTCTTGAAAAAGGAGTACAAGTCTACTAAAATGAAAGTGAAAAAAATTATCAAAGTTACAAAACATACTCGATAATTTTTGTTTATAAATCTTTAACTCTTCTATATACGAGGATTTCACCAAATATCTAGAGAATAAAGTGACGTAGTATTTATATAGAAAATAATTAAAAACAAATACTGACCAAGAGTAAGTTTCTCGCCGGAGTCAGGAGGCAGCGTGAACCCGAGAAGTGCCATAGAAGATATCAGTACACAAGGCACTATTAAATTGAAGAAGTAGTAGAGAGTCCGCCTTCTTATCATAATAGTGAAGGTGACGTCCACGTAGGGCTCTGGACAGCATGCGTATGTGATCGTGTTCTTTTTACCGGGCATACCTGTTTAATTCAAGACGTTGTACAATGGTTGTACATTACTGCATGCAATGAAAATTCTATTTAAAAACAATAAAGCTTTTTGTTCAGATAATGTATGTGCATTTACAATATTACATCAATATTATTAACTACTGATGTTAGTAAATCTTTCTTATAGCCACACAATAAGTTAGCTTTCATTATAATAATGTCTAAAAGGTCTGAAATTCCTTTAATAGACAATGTAGAATTATTTTATTAGTTGTACACATAATTCCAGAAATTAATACCTTTTACCAAAGTCTTAGACTTTTATCATGAGGTTTGATGATTCATTGAGGTTTTTCTACAAGTCGTACGAATTCTACTACTCTTTCACTTGTAGCTTCAGTTTTACGTATAAAAATATGCTATAATTTCGTTTTTAGGAACTTAAGTATTTTATTTGTTATCTTATCTATTTTAAATTTAATTGATGTATACTAATATTGTAAGTATATTAGGCGTATCATATACAATTACCAACAATTAAGACTAATATTTTTTAACAAATGAATTTTTTTATAGTCCTAATTTTAATATGACAAAATATATAATTATTATACATGTTATACCAGTTATCACAAAATAAATTAACGAAATTTAAAAGAAAATCCAAAGAAGGTAATCTAATAAAATTTGAATATAATATCAAAGTCAAAAGAAATATTACTTACCTATCAAATACCATTCCCCGTTTGTGATAAAATCCGAAAGATCACCGCCGGCCTCATCTTTTAGCACCAGATCCAGCTGTCAGGAAAACACAATGAAATACAGAAATACGGGGAATCGAGCCCCAAATCCTAGACGACATATATCGATTGGAAATCATGCATTACCTCATGCCGATTGAAAATATCTCATATAAATCACATGGTGGGGAAACATGAGAAAATCAAACTATCGAAATGCAAAACCAACGGACAGAGATGCAACATGCTAGTAAAATTGTTAGAAAAACAAAATAAAGACGCTGCCACACGGAATACGCTGTTGAAATTGTAAAATAAATATTTAGAAAAGAAAACAAAACAGACTAATATACTTCTTAATATTTCAAATCAGTACTTACCGAATACAATTTCTTATCGATAAAACGAAAAAAAACTATTTATTATTAATAATCGGAACATATATTTTCTGTACTAAGACAATGTAAGTAATGACAATGTATGACAATGTAATGTTAAGACAATGAAAGCTTATCACCATCAGAAATGGACCAAGAAATAAGGACAACGATCAACTTTGCAAAAAAATAGAAGAAGAAATAATATGAATATTGAAAATATTCTCTTGTTTAATAAATGTTTATTCTTCCTTGGCTACACTAATATACAGCATTTGGACGTAAATACCGTAAATCCAATAATATTCTCAATAGTTAATTCCTCGAACGAACTGCTGATTTATATTAAATGCGGCAACCATTGGTAGTCCTATATATCAATCCAATAAACAGTCCAAACAGAACGAAATTAATATTCAATTGATTACAGTTATCAATATAAACGCGTTTAAACTTATTCGATGGAGGAAATATCTCAATAATAAAAAGAAAATTTGTAAAAATACCAAAATATAATTCAAACGGAAAACAAATCTTGAATATCATCAAATTGCATTATCATGTTTAGGCCGTCGTCTAAATTTTCGTTAATCATTAAGTCCACAACAGACCCTCATTTGCAAGGGTACGCTTAAGATTTTGACAAGGCCTTTTCTCATTCTGCGACGGATGTTCCGAATTATATAGCTTTGTCATAGCACTTCTCTGAGTTACAAGATCCTTAAAATATGATCACCCTTTGTTATAATAATTTCAAATTTAATCTAATTTGTCTTGACGTTTTGCTGTTATGTACCAAAACTTATTTAAAACTGAACTACCGGGTCTACTTAGAACAATTTGCAATATATAGTTTCCGTGATTGTAAATTCCAGTTTTGAGTAATGAAGTAAATGATACACGATTCACAATGACATTTAATGATGTTTCTAGCCATACCAAATAAAAATTACTCTTATATTCGATATACCGTATCAAGTAATAACATTAAAATTAATAGAGCAAAATTATGCAAAAATAAACCTGGATTTTTAAGTCTAGAGGCTTTTAAGCCCGTGTACCGAACAACATTTCCTTAAAAGAAACTTGTGCAAATAAAAGAAATAGTCTTTATTCCTCAATTCAATAAATTAAGCAATATTACAACAAGGTATGTCAAAAAATGTAAAACAGAAGGTAGTTTAATAGTAATTTACAAACTACTACCGAACCATTGTGAAGGTACAAATATTAAAATCATATTATTCATAAAAATTATATAAGAGACAAAGGCAAAGTTTGATTAAGTGGACGATAAACGACACGTGCTTGGCGAGGAAATAGAGCGATGAGCTGAGCGACACAGCGAGAGAAACTTTGATAGTATACAAAATTATTCAAGAAGTTGGATAACGTGCGGCCCACTTGTGATACAACGAATAATTTACGATAAAGTTCTGAGAAACCATTACTAGAATAATATAATGTAGTCGAAGGTATGTCAAAAAATGTAAAACAGAAGATACTTTAATAGTAATTTACAAACTAGTACCGAACCATTCTGAAGGTACAAATATCAAAATCATATTATTCAAATATCTAATTTTTAAACATTTAGTCTGATCAACGTGCTCTATATGAATACATATCACTTTACCAACATATTTAAGGTACTTATTTACAAGCAACAGACTTTTCAAAAAATCATATGCCCTAAATTTTATATAACATCCAAATACTCCATCAACACAATCACTTTCGAGTTCACAAAGAAAATATTCATGCATAAGAAAACACATTGGTAATTTTACTCAGGCATATAGCGTATCCGTATGGCAGTTGAAGATTGTTAGTATTTCTCTTAATAGTGCTCCTCGTGAAAGTTTTGCGCCATGCAAAATAGTACATACAAAACGTTTGGGATACTTAAAATATATCCTTCTGGTTTCCTCACATGGTTCCCTTGATTCCCCCTACTTCTAACTCTAGTGCCCTAATTCTATCAAATGTTTATTCATTTTCCATATGAAAAACTTAACTGATTTTATAATAATAGCTGCTGCTACATGAATGGATTTTTTATCATTGTTTTAATAAGTTAGATATAAGAAAGTATAGTCAAATTTAAAAGTTCCATATAGTATTGATTTATGGAGCTTGTCTACCAATTCTTAACACTCATTTAATAAACTTCAAAAAATAAGGATCATTCTCAAAATTTCCTACGTTGAATATACAACATATTCAACATTTTATCATTTTCATGCAAAAATTACATTTTTTGAAGTTGATTTTCATAAAGATTCGGTAAGACAGATCTCTCAAATTCACATACCAGCAGCTAAGAGTACCGCTATTCCGAACTATGCTATACCTGATTGCCATCGTAAGTCCAGCTACCGAACTTCATGTCACAGTGTTGGTCGTCGAAGGGAAACCACGTGATGTCTATCTTGCATGTGCTCTTGAAAATGCCCGGGGGCACGTACAGGCAACTGCCGTTGTTTCTGACCACCACGTTGGTCTGGTATGTCCCGTCAAAACCCTCGTCAGCACTACGGTACCAATGAACAAACTTGTCTAAGTTCCCTTTGATAACGTTCATATTTCGTTGTCTTTCTCATAGAAAGCTTTTAACATTTCATAAATTTCATAGTTGCCTTCACTTATATATAGTATACCTTACTTTGATATTCTATCTTCATTAGCTTAATATCATTCAATATCGTATTAACTTTAAACTTTAAAATTAAATAAGTAGATATCCAACTATCCTACTCATTTGTAGATCTTCATTATACTTTATTCACCGTTCATAAAGTATTGGTTAGTGTAGACGTTAGTTAGTTACCCTTATCAAAATTTACTCCACTTAGATTATGTCACTTAAGAGGCCTCTCACCAAAACTGTCATCGTAAATTGCAATCTCATTATTAACTTTTTATATTATATTTATATTAAAAAGCATCAGTGATAAATCATCTAAATGAAACATAGCATGTATAATAGCTTCAAATTACTCTATAGGTACATCTCTATAAATTAATATTTCTTTTTAATTTATTTTATTTAAATCTACGTCAAAAGCAGATATTTAGAAGAAAGCTTTTATATTTTTTTCATGTGTTTTAATAAAAAGTGCTTCGGTTTCATCTGGGACTTTAATTTACTGTGCCACCGTTATGATAGTTAATTATTAAATTGATACTTTATCATCGAAAGCTACGAACATCATCCTCTCGTCTAATCAATCTTTATATTAACATTCACTCGTTCATTGTTACATCATGACACTGAAAGCGTGAAACGTTGGGCGCCATTTGCAAATAGTATAGCTTGACAGACGAGACGATGAAAGTGGTGTCTCAAATCAGCGACTAGCGTGCCATGTACGTTTATCTTATTTTTTTATGTTGTGGCAACACCGAGTAGGAGAATGTAATCCACGCGAACGATTGTTACTTTAAAAAATTAATAAAAAATAACGCTTCAAGCAACGATCGTCACATTCGGGCGTTATCTCCTACTGTGTTGTCACAAATTCTGAAAATGCTATTACGTAATACTTTATTTTAGAAAAAAAAAACTTATGAGGGGATGCATTCAGTACAAATTTAAAGAGTAATGCAAAAAAAGTATATTGAATTATTCCGTAATGTTTTAGCATGTCATTTACAGTACGAGTAATGCAAATTGAAAACCATAGCTTCCTTTCAGCCTGGATACGAACTGCATTCCGTGATTTAACGCAACAGTCTTCAAACAAAGACTTTCGTTTTATGGAACCGTTGCCTTTTAATCTGGAACTATTTACGTATTACATAAATAAATGAATAAATAAATAAATATCAGAAACATTAATAACACATAGACTTTTATGAAGAACTAGTTTCTGCCCGCGACTTCGTCCGCGTGGAATAGTTACTTTTAGGCTAACGCTAACACGCAGCGGAAGATCTCAAAAGGAAAAAATACGATTTTGAAACATTATTCATTTGTAGCTCCGCTCTTATTGGTTTTACGCGTGATGATATATAGCCTTAATCAATCAATCAGCTATGTAACACTGAAATATTTTTTAAAGTAGTTCCTGAGATTAGCGCGTTCAACCAAACAAACAAAGGGTTTATAATAGTGGTATAGATTTACTTTCTTCTCATTCAAATTACAACAACTTTTGATAGAGTGAACCGATTATAATGAAACAAACACTAAGTTACTCCCGAGGATATGCTTTACGATTTGTAATGATTTGGAATGCTGAGGGTTTATTGTGAACCCAGTACACAGTGATGCGTGTTCATACAAACAGACAGAGAGATATTTTCTAAAAATGATTGAAATGTATTCTATTACTTATTCCAAGACACCTGCAACAATTGTTTTCAAATCGAAAATGTACAGACACTTTAGATTTTCATTTTTATTATATGTATTGAAGATAAAACATGTATATTGAAATGCGTACAATTACAATTATAGAAACTTTTGACATATCTCGTTAAAAGTTTTAGAAAATAATGTAAAACTGAAATCCTCATACAATAAAAGGTTTGTCAATAAAAACGACCTTTTAACAGTACGCATTGACGGGCCCGAAATCCTTATAGAAGTCTTCAAACTTTGTCTGTACAAAATCTTTAATGAGCGATTTAACACGAATGATTATCTACATTGATATAAGGTGTTATATAAATGAAAAGAACTACTGAAAAATAACTGTCAATATGAAATGACCGAGTTTAAAGATTCATGTTAATTTGAAGGGTAACTGTTAGAATTACATTAATTTTAATCACACTTTTAATAAAACCACATGTAGAATTATTTATTAAAACAACTCGTATCCAGATATAGAGTGATTTTTTTTTAGTACTAATGTCATGAGACTTTTTATTATTTTATATAGTTTTTTTTTTGTTTTTATATTATTGGAGGCAAACGAACAGGCGGGTCACCTGATGGTAAGTGATCACCGCCGTCCATAGACACTAGTAATACGAGGGGAGTCGCAAGTGTGTTGCCGGCCTGTATTTGGGGGGAGGGGAGGTGGGCTTCTGACGCTGTCACTGACCGAACGAAATGCAACAATGCAAGCACTGTTACTTCACGTCGGTGTTTCTGTGAGGTAGTACCCCGAGCGAGCCGACCCATTCATGCTTGAAACCAGTAATAGCTTCATCGTGGCTCTATCACCTAAGAAAGTTTAGCGTATGACCTCAACGGCACGTGATGGTATATGCTGTTAACACGCTAAGCCTGCAAACTGAACAGTTTCTCAAGTGCTAATGCAGGTAAATGCCCTAGCAATGATCGTATTGCGATATTTCTCTTCGTCGAAATCTCAAGCTGATTATAGAATCTTCAAATCCACATCGAACACCGGGCTATCGTCGCTTCGATATTATTTGAGAAATCAATACGGATTAAGTTGCCTTCATTACCACATAATAGCATGTATTTCTTGCTACGGCCTATAGAAATGTCCTTTGTAATGTCGCTGTAACACAGAGCAAAATAGAATCAAAACATTTCACACAGCACTGAAGGAAAACATGATAAAATCTAAGGGAAGGGCCGAAATCGCCCCGGGCGTATTCTCAACAACAAAAGTATTCTCCGCGGCGGTACTTTATGTAGTATTCATGAATGGCGAGCGTGTAGCACTGTGTAACCACTCCGTTAGCTGGCGTCCCGCCAACAAATCCGTATTAAGGCGGACCTCGTGTCAAACCGTCGCGTAAAACGCATTTCAATCTGTATTTATCCCATAAATTATGTACGCGGTTTCAATTGCCAAAAAGTCTTTTATACAATCCAATGTTAAATGACGATGCAGTCTTAAATAAACAATTACTTTTTTATGCTAATGGGCAACAAACAGGCAGACGGCCGATCTGATGGTAAAAGGTTACCGTCGTCTATGAACTACTGCAATACCAGGGGTATCGCTATTGCGTTACCAGCCTTGAAGAGCGTGTTTCAACCTCTTTTTTAAGATACCCTATATCATACCTCTGGGGGGCAAACCCTAAACCCAGAAGGGGACTGGCTCTCAATTGCAACTGCCGGAACACTCCGATAGATTTTCAACTTGAGGATGGTAGCTAGCCAGGTGGACTTAGAAAAAGTATTACCACCTTGCTACGATTACCGAAAGCTCCGGGCCATCCGAAACGAGTGCATATTTCAATTTACATTATAGTTGGTAATCGCTGGCCTTTATAGTCATATAAGGTGATTTACACATGGTGATGGATCTGGTACATAGTTTGAATTTGCCATTTAAACATTCGGAATTTTCTTTTACCACTGACTGAGACTCATTACAGACTGAACACACGTTATTGGAGATGGTGTCTGAATGCACTTAAACTGGGCTAAGTAGTGATAGAATTTGACCTTCATATTTACTTTGTTAACCAAATTTAATCACAAAATGTTTTAAGTATTTATATACCTGTATACTATACTCAATATAAACCCACGTAATTTTTAGTAGACAAGTGTTTTATCACATTTTCCAGCAATTATTTTATACTAACTGATATGCGCGACCTCATTTGCGTTGTTTATTACTTGCTATACTGATTTTATATTGAGGAAGAAAACAAAAATATACTTTGTTTACAAAATTCTTTGTAAATAATATGTTTATCTTCCCTGTCCTGTGCATGTGCCCCACACCGTTCACTTCACACATCACCGAAAGCGTAGTGCTTATAAGAACCGTAGTTTCTAAAGTTTTTATATCAAATGCAGATATTGTTATATTTATTATTATTTCTATCCCATATATCCCATATATCATACCATATATCCCATATCATATCCCATAGTTATTGCGTGATGCACGCACAACGACACACTTCTATAATTTCATTTAGGAAAGAAAAAGAATTAGTATTAAATAGGAATGTTTTTAGACAAATTACCATCTACCAGATGCTTATGATTAAAGTAAAATTAAGTACATATTTGTATCACTAAACAATTAGGTACCTACGAATTCGTTGGACAAAATTAGAAATGAAATATTATTTAGATTACGCTTCGGTGTAAATATAGCATTTTCCCTTAACCCGACAAACACCTAGCCAACGAAGAGACAGTAAACAATACGCCAATGTTACTTGGACCTCGTGATTTAAAAGCTTTTATAATCTGACCATGTTCGAATACCGTTTACTTTATCACTAAACATAAGACCTAAGTAGAATTGGGAAACAGTCTTAAGTTCGCGGATACATTTATACTATAAAAAATCAAGGCGCGATTTACGCATTTGCCTCTGTTAATATCGGACATATCATAACATTATAGTTCAATTCAACGCGTTCTGTCATATACAAAGTTAACTCATTTACTACTCAAGTTCCAGAACATTCTGACAATCTTTTTTACTGCTCTGAACATAGGCGTAAGTGGCTTGCGCGTAATATACTCAAGAATTATAATAAAAACAAAGTTCAAATATAATTATTGGTATCTAAAATGACTGCCATTGTCGAGTAGGTAATGGTAATACAAGTTTCTTGCGATAATTTCAATGTTCTAACAAGATGGTGGCCCTCTTGTTAGAACTTTCCAGAGAGTTTTGTGACCACCAATACTACAAAATGTAGAGACACATAACACAAAATTATGAATAAAATATAAAATCCACTACATGACATTCCAAGATCCCGCCAAAAACTCTCATTAAACTTTATTCTAAGCAAGTTCTCAAAAGATTTAATGACTTTAATCATTATTTTTGAGGCTTTTGAGTTAGCGATGTTATCAAAGATAATTTTAAGAAACGAGACAAACTTAATCTTATATTTGAAAGACATATCAATTTGAATACAGTTCAAATGAGTTTTGTGTCAGTTTGTCAAAAATGTTGTCTAATGTAACCCGAAACGACATCAAAACAATGACCAATTAAGTAAAAAGGTCTGGCATGTTATGATGCAATACCAAACAGAAATGTCTTTTATTAAAAAAAAATGATTATTTCTACAGCTCGTCATAATATTTATCCATCATTTTCTCGGCAGGAAAAACATTATTTTGATTTGCACAAACAACTTGTAGGAACATTTTTCTGCTTTGATATACCCTATAATGTTATTTCTTTTTTCTCCCTCTCATGGATTCTTACTATCCTTAGCCTTATATCAGTCGAAATCTAATAAATTATATATATATATCTGTATCACAGTCATAATATGAATTAATGAACGAGGAAATATTTCTCATCATAATGATAATGAATCGGCATAAGTAACCGCACCTTATGTATGTGTGATACAATAATTGGTTCTGAGAAGCTGTTATGCTTCTTTACTTTAGTATACAATCAGAATTTTTTCCTCCTCTATTTCTGCAGACTCTTGATTCGCACCTTTTGTGCTTTCGTTTATTTTTTAATCATATCAAAAAGTCGTTTTAAATGTGAGCAATTATCATTATTCCTTTACTTATTTAATTTACTTCGGATTTTAAATTGAGATCACTGCATTCATAGCGGCTTCATTATCATCTTTTATAGCCAATTTTAAATTAGAATCCACAATGTCCCGCGCCGGAGCGTCCACGACCTGATGGATGAACCTAGTCATTGTGTCGTCAATCACGTCGGTATAGTAACAGGTATTGGTGTGTCTGTTTTTTTATATCATAGGAGGCAAACGGTTCAAATGAGTTTTGTGTCAGTTTGTCAAAAATGTTGTCTAATGTAACCCGAAACGACATCAAAACAATGACCAATTAAGTAAAAAGGTCTGGCATGTTATGATGCAATACCAAACAGAAATGTCTTTTATTAAAAAAAAATGATTATTTCTACAGCTCGTCATAATATTTATCCATCATTTTCCCGGCAGGAAAAACGTTATTTTGATTTGCACAAACAACTTGTAGGAACATGTTTCTGCTTTGATATACCCTATAATGTTATTTCTTTTTTCTCCCTCTCATGAATTCTTACTATCCTTAGCCTTACATTGGTCGAAATCTAATAAATGATATATATCTGTATAATAGTCATAATATGAATTAATGAACAAGGAAATATTTCCCACCATAATGATAATGAATGGGCATAAGTAACCGCACCTTATGTATGTGTGATACAATAATTGGTTCTAAGAAGCTGTATGTAATGCTTCTTTACTTTATTATACAATCAAAACTTTTTCTTTCTCCATTTCTGCAGACTCTTGATTCGCCACTTTTTTATTGCTTTATTTATCATATCAAAAAGTCATTTTAAATGTGAGCAATATCATTATTAATTTACTTATCTAATATACTTCGGATTTTAAACTGAGATTATTGCCTTTATGACGGCTTCATTATCATTTTTTATAGCCAATTTCAAAGTATAATAAAAAATGTCCCGTGCCGGAGCGTCCACGATCAGATCAGATGAACCTACTCATTGTGTCGTCAGCCACGTCGGTATAGTAACAGGTATTGGTGTGTCTGTTTTTTTATATCATAGGAGGCAAACGAACAGGTGGGTCACCTGATGTTAAGTGATCACAATCTTCCATAGACACTTGCAACACCAGGGGAAGTCGCAAGTGCATTGCAAACCTGTGTTTGAAGGACGGGGAGGGGGGTGGTTTGTAACCAGCGGTCTCACTGACCGAACAAAACGCAACAAAGCAAGCATTTCACGTCGGTTTTCTGTAGGTCGGGTGGTACTACCCTGGGCGAGCCGACCTATTCGTGCTGAAACTAGTAATAGTTTCTGCGTGGCTCTACCACCTATTGATATTATAGCTTGAGAAACGCAATCGTGAATTTACATCTTTGTGCCCTTTCATTCCAAGGTCACCATCGATTTGAAAGTGGGATTCATGGACAATGAGAACTTACAAAGCAGTTTCTGACGTCCACCTCACTCTATCTCCAGTCACTTATATCCCAGTGAGCATGCCGTCCATAACAATACGAGTACGTATGATTATACAAATAATTAAAGAGGTAACAGTGAGACTGTATAGTGGGAAAAACAGTAAAGCTTCTGGACATATGTTTAAAATGGGGACCCAGCTCAATAAAATAAAATGTTACGAACTAAAATTGCGTATAAATTGGTTATATTCGCGATATTATTTTGTTTTCTGTAGTACCCCGGGCGAGCCGACCTATTCGTGCTGAAACTAATAATAGTTTCTGCGTGGCTCTACCACCTATTGATACTATAGCTTGAGAAACGCAATCGTGAATTTGCATCCTTCTGCCCTTTCATTCCAAGGTCACCATCGGTTTGAAAGTGGGATTCATGGACAATCAGAACTTACAAAGCAGTTTCTGACGTCCACCTCACTCTATCTCCAGTCACTTATATCCCATATGTTTCCCACTGAGCATGCCGTCCATAACAATACGAGTACATATGATTTTACAAATAATTAAAGAGGTAACAGTGAGACTGTATAGTGGGAAAAACAGTAAAGTGAAGCTTCTGGACATACGTTTAAAATGGGGACCCAGCTCAATAAAATAAAATGTTACGAACTAAAAAATTGCGCATGAATTGGTTATATTCGTGATCTCGTTTTGTTTTCCATAAAGTTAGTTCAGTTTTTTATATATTATATAAATTCATTTTAACTATTTCATTTATTTTTCTTCTATTTTTGTTCTTTTTCAAGTCTCAATTTTATATGGAAACAAATGTTTCAGACGCTCAATGTAATAAATACATAATAAATTAATATAATTGAAGCACGTCTGAAACTTAATGTTAACATATTAGCATTCATTTGTACTTCAAATTACTATTCGTGTGCCATTGGTTAAAAATAACTGGTTGTATTATAAAATAGTTCAACACTTGTAAGTATTTATTTGGTTTTTAAACAGGTAACTGCTGATAGATATAGTACTCCATTAAATAATGCCTTAAGACTGTTTGTATCACATTTGCTCCTTTGGTCGGTAATGAATACTGTCTGTTGGCCAACCGCCAAGTGATTCGACGCCTCGAGCGCTGATGTCTGCCACTCCTCAGGTTCTTACCACATCTAAACATTGAAACCCAAATATGTTTAACTGCTTATCAACGTTACGTTTATGAAACTGAATAAATTATTTCCAAACTTACTTTATTACTATATGTATATAATATGATTGATTGAATATGATTACTAAAAATTAGACTATACCAATAATGTAATTTAATGTAATTTATAAGCAATTATTTATTAAAAAATTAATAAGCTTCTATAAAATTACTTTAGAACATCCTGTACACGACAGTTGAATGAAGCTGAAACGGAATAAACTGATATAAATTTACGCGCGTTAGAACGGAACAGCATAAACTGTGATTCACAATAATAGGTACAACATGTTTGTAATTTAACATTTACTTTATTTGAAACTTGTTTTTTATATCGAAAAATAACAAAATATTCTCTTTAGGAATTTTTCTACTAAATACACGGAATTAACGTCATACACGCACGAGCATGCTGTATAAACCAAGACTTTGCGTCCAGTCTTTTTGTCTTCTATCTCATATTCTCAGAGTTAAAATTAATTTTAGTTAACCGATCATAATGAATACAAATAACATGTTTCCCGAGATATATTTTATACATCACTTGTTAAAAAAAATTGGTTGTCTGTAAAGTCGGTTTACGGACGATACTTTTACGTGATAACATCATAAGAGTTTGATAAAATATTTCATATTTTTATGATGCAATTCATTTTATGTATATGCCTATATGTATTCTATATATAGGCTGAAAGTTTAGACAGTAGCAATATGTATGGAGGATACTCTGCATTCGATTCTCGTTCTAAATCAATTTAAAAAATAGCTGCTTATTATCTGCCCTAATTATCTAGAAAAATACGCAACCCTCTACGCGTCTATGTTAAAGCAAAGTGTCAATGACCGTCGGGTGACTTAAAAGTGAACGTGGGAAAGACATAAACAAAACAAAAGGGTTTATTGTCAGTTTTATTATCGAAGGTTATTAACTCCGGGTCGCCTCTTACAGCTTTCGGGACCGGTCATTGCACCTAGGTTTATTACGTTTATGTTTATGCTTTTGAAAGTCTTAGAACAAACTTTAACTTAGGTTCTCTTTGTTATTTATTAGTATTTGTATTGATATTATTATTTTATATGATAAGTGTGACCATGAACATAACACCTGGTATATATAGATAAGTCACAAGCCGAACGCTTAGGCGTATAGCGTCTCTCTATCGCTTGTTCCGCGCTCTCACTTGCACGCTCGACTCAGGTTGAACGTGACAATGAGTCATGCTTCATCGTGCGTGCAGCCAGCGTTCATCAATTTCTAAGACGTCACCACGTCACAAACAGACTCGTTATGATATAACAAACAAATCCAGATAAACCGGTAGATATTTTATTGATAAAAAGTCATTTTTGCTTATCGATTACATGTAGCCTTTGCTTATGTGATTTCGGCAAACGAAGCTGTTCCCCTTAAAGTAATTACTGCGGGCAAACTGAAATATGTAGGCGTCGGCAAAATCGCGCAGAATTGTTAGGCAAATTAAAAAACTTGGCAGTGAATTATGACCGTGTATTTGCCCTTAAAAAATAACGTTTAGCGATCTGCATATAAATCTTCATGTAGAAACAATATCTAAGCGTACTTCAGAACTGGCGGGTCGTAACTTACGCAAGTATTCTTTTTAGGTTAAATAATGTGTGTAGCTCCAAGAAAATTGTACGTAACAAAATGTTGACCACTTTTTTCAACTGACGATATATATAAGGTATACGTGTATAGTTTTCCAAAGTCATACAGACACGATCCTAATAATTTTATTGATATGAATTATGTCCCCGAAGTCAAAATTAATACGTGAACTGAATGTTAGAAATCTTTAAATATATCATTCTTCTATCCATGTGACTGAACTCCTCCTAAACTACTGGACAGATTTTTGTAGATTCAAAAAGATTTTAGATTCATTATTAACAATTAAATTCACAATTAATAACAAGGGAAGTGACAAGAAAATATCCCTTAAAAAAGTAAACAATTCCCGTGTTTATCACAAAAAAAGTTAAATACGTATTGAATACTTGCTTTAAAAAGTTTGGGTACTTTCGTATTAAATGCACCGCGCTCGCCGACCGCTGGCGCGGCAAGCTCGCGTTATCGTTTTTCGCACGTCCAACCTAACCTAACCAAACAGAGATAAAAGAGCAAGGTGTCGAACGTTCGACGAGTGCGGTGCATTTAATACGAAATTACCCAAACCTTTATAAATCAAGTATTCAATACGTATTTAACTTTTTTGTAATAACACGGCTGAAGTTCAACCCTAATATATTTCTTTTTGAGAATCCGTCCGTCCTTTCAAACCTAATGAAAACATGCCCGGCATCCCGTTTCACAGTCTCTTATATAATTATAGCAGTTGTAGACAATGTAAAATTAAAAGTTGAAAAACCCTTTGTATATTTTAAACACGTTAATTATCTCAATTCCGTACAATTAATTTTTCAAAGAAGTCTATTATTACAATTACGTAGCCTATTTTCTAACTTATATTTTATACAAAAATTCGCATATTAATTTACCTACTTTTATCTTGTCCAGCATCTCTTCAAAATTAATGCAGCCGTCCGAATTCGTCCGGACAAACAAAATATATTTTAACTTTATTTATACGTACAGATTACAGTATATACAGTTATATATATCTAAAGCTACATTTCTCTAAATACATAATTTAACAATTTTATATTAAAATCGCCAAATTACTTGATGAAGGTCAAATTCTAATATCACACATTATAAACACATTCTAATATCACATATTATAAAACAAAGTAGTCTGGCACGTCTGTCCGTCTGTTTGTGATAAATTCAAAACTACTGAACGGATTTTTATGCGGTTTTGACCAGTAGATAAAGTATTTTTTTATTACTAGTTTATTATATATTAGTATATTTTATAATGAGTCGATGTGAATATGAGATTTTTAAATGAAGAGGTGAAAATTTTATCCAATAAATTTTTTATATTCCTTATTAAATTAGAATGGACTTGAAAATAATCCTTGTTACCCGAAGAACTATTTTTGTATGGTAAATTATTTATGTGTTCAGTATTTGTATTCTGTAATATAGTTCTTTTAACTGGAGTATAGTTTGAAGATTTGCCACAATCATGCCAGATTTCTACGCGACAAATCTTCAACTTACGGGTCTTAGTAAGTTGCTAATTCAAGCTATCACCATCATCATCAACCTGTAAGAGACCTACTACAGTGCCATAAGCCTCTTCTAGAAGGAAAATATAGATATAATCACCACGCCAGTATTCACGTATACGTACGCATATCACGTATTCGAGATTTCAAACCGCGAGAAATCCACAGTTCTATGTTTTCTTAGATACAGTAGTACCACATGAACATTTCTTGTGCTCAGGTTTCTTTACAAAGCTTTCCTTCACCACCAGCTGATAGTGATACCAATTTGAATTGGTAAAAATACGCAAAATTTAAAAAAAATCGTCGTTGCACGCCGGGATTCTAACCCGTAGACATCGGAATGATATTCCACCGGTTAAGCCACTAGACGACCAAGACTTCGAAATACTATACTATACATTCATTTCAGATCGCTCCATTCTTACCACAAACCTCTTCTGTAGTCCCTCGTACCACTTTACCCTTGCGATCTCACCTATTGTACATGAGGACATCCGGTTTCCAGAGCTTGTTGGGCGTTATCCTCAGGTCCTTGACTCCACCGTAGTCACTCTCGTTCCACCTCAGGTTGTAGTCATTCCATTCCTGCCGCACGTATAACAATAATGAAATTCACGTAAGGGACAGACTGATGTACTGATTTGTGTTTATTTATTACGCTGCGAAAAATTTGGCGTCACAGAACATTTCTTGTAGAACTGCCGTTCGATATCATTTTTGATTTAATTTAATTCAACCACATACATATCTCAATATAGTTATGATATTTAAAAAAATACTAACGTATCGTAAATGTTGAGATCTTAAAAGGCCTATATTTATTTATTTTAGTGGTAACTATAAAATCTTCTTCATTTGATGCTAAGTATATTCATTAGAAGCCACATAAATATATTATAATTTAAGCCCTGGCTTGTAAAATATATATGTTTGTCTAAACTGTTTTGCCACTTCCCAACAAAAAGTAAACATAAATAACAGCTCCATAGCTTGGTATTTTTAAAATGAAAATTATGTCACTAACGTTAAACTTTTTCTTTTATTGTAACCCGTATTTGAATTCCTAAAAATATGTAAATGATTGTAAATGAAATACTTTTTACAATACTCAATTACTTTTTATTCCAATATTACATTACAATGAAATCAACGGTAAGTAATACAGTTTAATTTATTTGATACAATATCCGTTTTAGTCCATTAAACTGATTTCAATATTCCCACAGGATGATCGCGTCGGAATTGGAAAACATTGCGACATGTGAACCAAATTTTTCGCAAGTTACTCAATAGCGTGAGACTACAGTCCTATCGCTTCAACAGCCAGTTTCAACGTTAGCTTCAATTAATATAACCATTTACATCATGATATTATATTTCTGGAGCATCACTATTCACAGATTAAAATAGATAATATAAAACCAGTATGTTATCCTTTATGCCTAACTGGCAGTTCAACGAAATCTTAATCAGGCACAGACTACATATATCCCATTATGGTATTTATAAAACCTGTTACCAAGAACGAAAAAGGTTTAAATAAACAGGTTATCCAAACCATTGGAGCGTTTACAGATAACAATATTAGGACATAATAATTGTTTATCCAAGATTACGGGGAATTAAATTTGGGTTAACAATAAGCAGTGTTTGTGGAAGGAGGCCACATTTACGTTAAAGCGAAATTGGTTTTGTGTCCTTATATTATTATATAACCACTTTGAAATCGAATACTGATAACAATATTTGATTATTTTATTCAAACATTCTAATTAAATTATTCACAATTACTACAAAAATAACTTAGTATTAATAGTATAAATTGTGACCAATCAAGTAACAAAATAACCAGTGAAATATAAAGTTATGACTCTTTTTTTTTCTAAACGCACTGCAGAAGCATATGCCAGTGTCAAAAATATTATTGCTTATAAACCTAAGTCTTGCGTTGAAACTGGTTGTTAATTTATATCGAAGAAAGTATCTAGAAGCATTAAAAATTATTTACTTATATGGACGACGGTATTAAAAATAACAGCTTTTTGGCATTATGCAACATGCACTTTAAATATGTACACATTTAGAATTTTAGAATGAATGTACACTTTTCTCTATTTTTTAATGATTAATTCTTTATTTAAAACAAAAAATGTTTTATGACGTAGTGTAGGTTATTAATATCATAAAACCTCTTTTTATTGTGTTGTTGAAAACAAGAGAACATGTATTTTATAGTCTCAGTCACCGTGCAACTTTCAATATCGTCGTCCAATATATGGAAACCACCACATCGGAGCAATAACACGTTGAATGGTCGTACCGCTTGGTATTACAACATCAACTATCCCATTTAGATACGGGTGAAACAAAACGCCCCTTTTAGGGTTGTCAAATATTTGGGATATTACCATGTTGCCATTTATAATAAATGCTGGCAATACTGGTACTACAATATGATATAGGGTTGAAGTTGTCTTCTTGTCAATTTTATTTGAAACAAAATATATTCCACTACACGCATTATCGAGTTTAGTACGAAATGAGAAAAAAAACTCCTTTAAATCACTTTTCATTGAACATTACGTGTTGAAATTATTCAGTATACAGATATACATCAGAAAAAATATATGATTTTGGAAAGGTATTGATCATTGAAGACATATTTCAAAAAATATATTTATTTATCTTTTATACAAAACATATATTGTATTTCTTGTCGACAACCCTACATAATACAAGGTCCATACCCTCTCGAGCAATATTACAAAAGTTAGACGCACAACTTAACTGTAATATCTCTCAGATATGAACGCTGAAGGGCCCTCTGAACTGTCAAAACTTGATAACCGACGTGGTGGCTTTGTCCAAGCTGTGTGTCACTCGTAAAACTTAATGTTCCCTCTTGTATCAATTAAGACTTTGTAAACACCCTTATATAATACAGAGCAAATACAGAGCCTTAGCTTACAGTAACCGAATAAAGAGACCGCTCTGAATACAATTTTAAGGTGTCATTCTTTTTTTAAATTTGTGAAAGCTATTGGATACACGTCCTTTACACCTAACCTCAAATTCTCTAAATTCTGTTTTAATAAAATGGTGGCCATCTTGTTTGAATTTCCATGAAGTGTTTGTGTTATCTCAAAATCCAAATTCTTTTTTTTTGTATTATTATCAATCCACTACTTAATTTGTACTAATCACGCAACTTTATTATGCAAAATGCTACCAATACTAATCAATGAGAAATCGAATAATGGTAGTTTATAATTAAAATGACTACATAACAGATTGGGTTACCACAAAAACTTCCCAACTATTTTAAAATAAAAAGTGTTGCCATATGCTCAAAATTCATTCAAAATGTGTAAATAAGATTAATTTATTTTCCGAATTTTAAATGTTGAAAATACGAGAGAGAACAATAATATAGATTATAGATTGTAAATAAACTATCATAGCACATTTATTATATTATTTTAGAAAAAAATAACACGCACTGATCCACTACATTAACGGCAGACTAAGCATGCGAAGAATTATATTAAAAACATGCAAAATAAATAAAAAAAGAATTACAAAATCATTGACGTACATAAACTTTCATAGTTACGTATATATCCTACCCATACAAGGTACATACACTAGAAAACTTTCATTTAAAAATACAAAACATAGAGACCGCTGTAAATACGTTCGAACGAACCAAGGATTCCTGGGGTTCTAAATATCGACTTGTATTAAGCTGCCGTATTGGTAAATGCTAAAGTAATTAAGTTTTAATATTCAGCTTAACAAACATACCTTTATTAATATATAAACTCTACGTTTTTTAATCTATTCAATATTGATTCAAAGGGAAAATCATAAAATACAGATAACGCAACATTAAAAGTATGCTAGTTGAGCTTCAAGATTTATTTAATATTTTAATAAAAATTAAAATAAAACATAATCCAAAAAGATCCATAAATAAAAAGTAACAAACTATTTGGTATGAAAACTATAAATACTGCACTTGAAAAAGCACTTTACACGTTCCCGGGAAGCTTGTACGAGAGTGCTAAAGTTACGAACGCCTTGGGGATACGTGTCTCACTATTCTCCTCCTAACAAACTGTTACAGATAGACAATAGAGTGCTCTGAGAAAGTCTGAACGAAAGTTAATTATTCACTTTGTTTATTTATCTTGTTAAGAACCGCCCCCGACTTTGTCCCTGTTAGATCACACAATAACATTTTTCTTTCAAACGAATCGGTTTTGTTAAGTCTATTAAGTACTTTAATATTAAAACTATAATTTCTTTTGAAATCAGTAACATAGTTATACATGCCTGTAGTTGAATCCAAATCGTTTTATACAAGACAAAATATGTAGCAAGCATCTTTTGTATTTTATTTATAATACAGATCAAGGAAGTAAATTGCTCTACGGTCCGATTATATTATAAATTCATACGCCCCAAATTTTCGCCAAACCTAAATCAGTTATCTCAATAACAGTATAAGAAGGACTTTAGTTAAATCTGTACTGTTTAACTTATTTTTTAACCACCACATCTGTTTACTAGATATCTGAAAACAGATATAAAATTAGGAGATTTTAAAAGGTTTTATTTTGTAATAATTTTTGAAAGAACAAAACATTTACGTACCGCCCATCCAAAAATAGAACAAAAGAATACGTTTGTACGGGCTAAACTCCGACCGCGTATCCTTTTAACATTCAATACTTCTACTTTGCATGCGTACTTGACATTAACTCTCTATGATTATTTTTACTTCTAACACCCGCATGTTTCCATAAACTATAAGTGTCTTTAGCGTGAACAAATGAAGAAAAAAAATTATATTCAAATATTTAATAAAGAGGTAATATCATATTAATGTTTAAACACATTAAAAAGTTTATTAATATGGTCTGATACGACGCCACAATTGCGCCCGTATCGTAAACTACCCTCATCTACTGAAACACATAAAATAGTTATTATGGTTGTTACCCAAACTGACTATTAAGATCTCGGTTGCAACGCAAACGATTACGTCATTAATATATGGTAACATATATATGCTTTATCACAGACTAAATTCTCCTGAATTTCATTAATTCATAATAAAAAATGTACCATGATTTTAATTTTAAAAAAGTATTATTCTCAAACGTATTCGAAGAATATTGTTACAACCTATATGTGAACTCATTATACATACACAAAGAGTGACTTATTAACCGTAGATTCTCAAAATAGCCTGTTCCAAACGTTGTCGAATCGTTCGAATAATAACGTCAGCCTTCTAGAGTTTTCCGCCCTACTTTAATGAAAGTTATATAAAACGCGCCGCGCTGCGCCCGAGTAGAGTTAGTTCAGTGAAGCTGTAAAGGCCTATCAGGCGAATCGCGTAGGCAGTTCGAAAGAAAAGGGAGAACTCGCGGAGCAAACTACGGCATTATAAAATATAAGTGTGACTGTAGTGTAATTGTATGATGGTGAGTTTATCTGATTTTTTATCTATAAGAGACATATTTCTTTTGACGCAAATGGCGTTTAATTTACCCATGCAACCCAATTTAACCAAATTTATTTTTTTTAAATACCAAATTTACCCAATATGAAGCAAGCCTGAAGAAAGGTAAAAAACTTTTTTTAAAACTGTATATTTTATTGCCGCTTCTAACACCGATTTTGTATAGTAGTGCGGTACAGTGAAGACACTGCAGATAATAAACACAGTATACTGCTAAAATAACGATATACCACAGAGCGACCAGCAATCTATTACTACTCTTCGCTGGGTTGCCGGCTCACAAATTTATTCGCTGATATATACTAATAGGCAGATAGATATTATCAGTGTCATTCTGTGTACACGCGTACATAATGATTGCGATATAGTCGGATACAATTATGTCCTATCTACCATCCCACCAATAACAGAAAAGTAATTTTCGAGTTCTATCAAACGAAAAAAATAATACCCAGTGTGTACTCTGTTATTCGCTGGAATATAGCTTATAGAAATATGACTTTATAAAACGCAGTTTCGAATAAAATAATATTGTTCTTTCGAGTTCACAACAAATAATTAATTTATATATAATATGTAAAAACTCGAATACATGTAACTATTTGTATTGCATTTTTGCACGTATTTGATTTATATACACATATAATATTTTTTGCTCGAATTATCAACTTAAATTATAAATACAACATTTCAATTTTCTATTTGAATGACAGTAAAAGCCTGCTGTTAACAGGGTTAGGTTGTCAAATAGAAAAAAATCTATTAAGTCCCTTTTTAAATGATTTAATCTATATTTAGCCCACTTTTACAATCCTAATTATAAGAAGGTGTATAATCGATAAAATCCATTTTCAATTGTTTTTTAAATTTTAATTATACCATTCTCCACTTTTTTGTCACGTACCGTATACAAATTTTAAGCATTTCACATTCTGGTTTATCAATACCTATTGCTTTAAACTGATTTTAAAATAAACTTTTTACTGCCAATACTCCCTCTAAAATGAACCACTTTCCATATTTCCTATTACATTCATAGTTAGCTATTTATAGAAATCTTCTTTATTCTATAGAGAAGAAAAAAAGACTTTTTAACCGACTTGCTATATTTAAAAAATAAACATAATTATCATATATAGACATAAGAATGGTATCGTAATGTATTATATATTAAAACCTTCTCATAAATTTATATAGAATAGCGGACAATCATAAAAATCGGTTCAAACATTCTTGAATAAAAGAGATGTTTATTGATACACAAGTTTTTATTTATTTATTATTATTAAAATAGCCCTATGCCTTTTTTCCGGTGAAGTATCCAAACCATTCAATTATCTTTGTAGAACATTATTAAACTTGATTTTCTATAACATTAATCAAATTCATAAATAGGTGGCTGTTGATAAAAACCCGTGTTCTAATTCTTGTTACCCCTAATACAAAATGGAGTTATTTATAGGCTTCAATAATGCAAGGTTGATGTTCATAACGTTACTTACCACGTCGATGATTTGTTGGAGCGTGAGGCCGAAACGCACTTCAAGCGGGTCGCTCTCGTTGGCGACCGGCCTCTCCAGCGAGTTGTACGACGCCAGTAGAGCGTTCAGCAATCGTTTCTCATGAGGACCTTGCTCCGATACTGTACAAACAAACATACTAAATATTGGTACCATGTAAAACCATAACAGACGACCACCTCACTTAAAAAGATACTTTAGGTCTATAAAATGCTACCAAAACAGACTTATAGAGATGCTTGAAGACAGATTTCCAATCTAAAGGCTAAAAAGCAGATATTATTACGTTGTTATGATTTAACACAAACTGCTATTCGAAATAATCTAAGCCCTATGCCTTTTTTCCGGTGAAGTATCCAAACCATTCAATTATCTTTGTAGAACATTATTAAACTTGATTTTCTATAAACATTAATCAAATTTATAAATAGATGGCCGTTGAATATGCCGTGTTCTAATTTTTGTTACCCCTAATACAAAATGGAGTTATTTATAGGCTTCAATAATGCAAGGTTGATGTTCATAACGTTACTTACCACGTCGATGATTTGTTGGAGCGTGAGGCCGAAACGCACTTCAAGCGGGTCGCTCTCGTTGGCGACCGGCCTCTCCAGCGAGTTGTACGACGCCAGTAGAGCGTTCAGCAATCGTTTCTCATGAGGACCTTGCTCCGATACTGTACAAACAAACATACTAAATATTGGTACCATGTAAAACCATAACAGACGACCACCTCACTTAAAAAGATACTTTAGGTCTATAAAATGCTACCAAAACAGACTTATAGATGTTTGCAGACAGATTTCCAATCTAAAGGTATTAGCTAAAAGGCAGATATTATTACGTTGTTATTATTTAACACAAACTGCTATTCGAAATTGTGTACAAATATTCTACTGTTGGTTAATTTGCTATATTGTTTCATAGTGCATTTTGCAATCAAAACTCATTAGTGAGATGAATTTTTATTGTTCGTGTCGTGACTTTGAGTGTGATACAAGAAGTACTCTCTTTCACACCTATCAATAATTGCATAACGTTTTCTTTTATTATTATTTTACTATCAATGACATGATTAACAGCAGAATAATATCTTCAATTATTTCTTATTCAATATACCATAGCATTTACTTGTTATAAATCTACCTAACAATATGTTATAATTTCATCATGATAATTTCCTTTACAGAAATCTCAGATTTATTATGATTTACTGAACCTATTCCGAACGGTGCGTGATTCATTAAAGTTAGAAATATTCGCTAAAGTTAGATACTCGTATGTTTACAATCGAGGTGTTAAAAAGCCGAGGTGTCATTTTACTGTCCGTAAATTCAATCACAGCATCGAATCCCCAGCGTAAACATTTCCAAAACAAAACACACAGAGATCAAGTCCAAAAACGCGGTACTTTTTCACGGCAAATCGGCCGGTCAGTCGTAAGTCCAGTTCCCAGTGAAACTATATACATCTGCCGCAAGAGTAACGGCCGGATAAGCCCCTGAATACCCTTGCACCTGAACTGGCCGGATTCTCAATAAACTCGTATCTAAGTACACGTGATACCGCGTATTTTCGTATTGATAAAACATACTACAAGAGTCCGGCTCGAAGGACCAGCTATAAACACTCATTTCAGAGGCTTACGAAGGTCTTCTGATCTTGATGTATATGTTAGAATGCGACAGATGTTATCGGATTTTATGGTTGGACAGAGACGGATATATTTTCGGCAGCTGCTAGCCAAGTAATTTATATCCCGGAGATTCTTAAGGTCTCACCAGGGATTCGATCCCGGCTAATAGTTTTCTGACCGACATTTTTTTTTGTTAGTTCTTCTGTACATTCTATAAATGAGGATTAATACTATGTTTCTCAATTTTTATTTTTTCATTACAATCTGTCTCCTTTCTGAGACAATAAATAGTCATCTTTCCAGAGTTATAATTGGCATGCTCGGTATGCAACCTATATCGCGTTCTATTTTAATTCAGTGGGATTTTCCGTTATAACGTGAATTGAAACATTAATCATAGACTGTTACATCACAGTTTCTACCTATTTATCCATCTCTGTTCTACCATTTATACTTTAATATATTCATATCAAAATAATACAATGTAGTTTGGAATTACTTCAAACGAATCCCACCCTATGACAACGATAAGCCTTTCGTTGTTATATTTAAAAATAATAATGAATACATATTTCGAAAATAAAAACAAAATGGAGTGAATTACTGAATAACTATATGGCAATTTTTAGTTCATCGGCCGGCTAGTTTAATACTGTAAGGTATTTTCTTTCAGGTAATAATAAAGAGTTTTCCAGCACTGTTTTCCCACATGGAGCTCTTCAAACAGAGATTGAAACGCACTCTTCAATTTCGTCAATACAACACTGATGTCTTTGGTGTTGATTTCGTCCATAGGCGACGGTAACCATTTACAATCAGGTGGGCTGCCTGCCTGTTAGGTGCCTTTTGTCGAGACAGTCATAAGTACTGCCGAAAGAGGGGAAACTCAAAACAATGGAAAAACTGTTTTC
>MU159913.1:11549-122202 GCA_015888305.1 Antheraea pernyi | reverse complement strand
GTTTGTTTTTATGGAGAAATATACGACACCTGAACAACAAAATATACATGTTATAAACACAAAGCGAAATTTATTGAAGTAGGAAATAGATAAACTAAATATCTAGTTACTACTATTAATAGAGGAAAGTGAGTTTCGATGTTTGTATGTAGGAGGATTAGCTTCTACAATTTACAAGAATTTATGGAATCGGCTTCAAAAAAATATTTCACTAATGCAAAGCTACGTTCGAGCCAATGATTGTAGGTAGTGTTTCATTGATGATATTCAACGCAAAATCGCAGTTGATTACGAGTCTGTTATAAAATAGCAAATAACAAGTGATAAAGAACAATTTTCTAGCTGTAGATAAATTACACGATATATTTTATTTATTTTACTAATACTCATATAAATCGTTTATATTTCTTTTCAAATGTGATCTGTATTAAATGCACGGATTTTGTTTTCGGTGTTATCATCTACTCGGCGTTATTATATATTAAACCATATTGCACAGATTCTATGACTATTAATTTGTAAAAAATGTAATCCAATAGAGTAAGTTTTTAAGTTGTCTGTGGTCGGTTAATATGAACTTCATTTTCTCGGTATAATGATATATATTAATACTAAAGCTATATACTTTATTCATAGTTTTCAGTTAGACAGGTTTTTCAGTTTATTTGACCACCTTATAAAATCAAATATTTTTTAAATAATTTCATTATGAATTAGGAAAATTTCGAGAACTAAACAGAGGTCAAAGAATAATATAAACGATAAGACATTCGATCTCCTTTTCTAAAACTAGGTGGAACTACATAGTACGCGAAGAAGACAAAATAAAGTCGCATATTAGTTAATAAGTACCGCGTAAATAACGGTAATGAGGTTGTAATAACATGAACCCAGCTCCCACGGTTGGTGTAACACATATAACTGTCCATTGTACAGTAACACAAACTCAAAACGAGTACAAAAAGTTTGCAACATGCAGTTTACATATCTATTAATTTTTTAAATAATCGCTGTAATCAAATTTCAAGCTTCATACGTTCTAAAACGAACAATTTTCAACGATTGTTACATACTAAATGTTTACATGTATTTAGGCAATTTACTATTATGTAGGTAGGTAGGTATACGGAACTAGTTACAAAACGAGTAATTGGAGCTGTAAACAAAGATATAGAATGCACGTATACATATTATATAAACAATAACAATTCAATTGGCTTCAAATTATTTATCGCTTCTAAAATATGTGCGGCCAATAATTAAGTCCAGTATAAAAGGTTGGGTAACATTATGCTTTCTAATCTTTATAGGTCATGTTGATGCAAGCGTGAGCCTGTGGGAAATAAAAAAACTGTAAATAAATTACCTGCTTGCTTTATAATTTAACTCAAGTGACGAATTATTAAAGGAATACTGTTTTTAATGTATATTGTAGATTTATATTACGTATAATATTGACACTGTAAACCAAATTATGAGTTTGACCAGAACGTATTTTATGGCATCATTCACCTTATGGTGTTTTATTTTATTGGTTACTGACTAACGGTATATAACACGGTCCGACAGTACTGTTTAATTGTTTGCCATTTTATACAAATATATGTTTCATCAGTCAATATACGTTTACTAGTGAAACGGGATACATTTTTTAAACTGGCCGAATAGTTCTCGAATAAAATTTGTAACCGATGGGGGAGTATTGAAAGAATCGACAAAACATACCGAGTTAGCGTGGGCGCATACCTGCAATGTTATGTAACAATTTTGCAGAATGGGACCGATGCCAAAATCTGACTGTGTGCCTACCGTCATACCGTATGTACAGTGAAGACACTTTACTGCGGAAATCAGAACGCAATTTATGTTATCTATACAATATTATAATGTATGTACGTATATTACTGTATCTTTTCGTCTTCTATACGTTTATCGTGATTGTGGCTATGCATCTTTTGTTGCGTTGTAAATTCGTAAAAGAATTAACTATCTATGTGTAACTTTATTGTTACTACAAGTTTTTTTTTTATATCATAGGAGGCAAAAGAACAGGCAGGTCACCTTATGTTAAGTGATCACCACCGTCCATAGACACTTGCAACATCAGGGGAGTCGCAAATGCGTTGCAAACCTGTGTTTGGGGGGAGGGGGAGAGGGGAAAGGGGAGTGGGCCTCCGGTACTCTAACTGGCCGAACGAAACACAACAATGCAAGCACTGTTACTTTACGTCGGTTTTCTATGAGAGGGTGGTACTACCTGCATAATAAGTGCATTTCCCTAATAAATTAATAAGATTCTAATGAAATCTCTTCTTTGTTTAGAGTATCTAGTGTCGTTTAGAGTACAAGGATGACGTAAAAAACCAGAGTTTTAACACCGATTTTCAGTTTAGGGACTTTAATTTCACCATGTTTATTGTTAATTAAATGTTAATTACTTCTTATACGTTTCTTAGTAGATAACCAGGGAGACGAATAATAATTACAGTGCAAAAAAAGGCATGTTGCGTTTTATTACTATGTAGTTTTGTAAAACAGAAATACAAATATACATATTCTCCAAACTTCGGCTTCAAGTTTAATATTCCAAAGTGATTTCGAACAGACGCAATAGCATCACAGTTATCGTGAATGGTAAGATGTTAATACCTACATTTGAACAAGATCTTTTATGATACAACGGTACATTTGTGATTATATTTCATTACTTTATAGGGAAATTCATATTTTGAACAGTATCGGTAGCTAATCGATGAATACACAAGTACAGTTACATTTTCAGATATAAATACGTGAGAATGAATATCTCTTAGAATATGACTCAGCTGAAATAACGACGTTCGGCCTCATTATGTTTATAGATTTCTAGCGTAATAACAACATTGTCAATGACGACTAACGTTACATAACTGTATTATAATCGATCGAGTATACATAGATACGTCAGTTTTTTAACGCTTATCGTGACCAATACCTAATAGATTTGAATTAAATTGTTTTTTTCTCATAATAACACGGAATAATGAGGGTGAGTATACATACATAATATAATTTTTAAAAATATGGTTACCATTAAGAGATCGCCAATGCAACACCGGTCGTCTAGGTTTGTCGTGTCCACCGTCTTAGACCCTATCATAGTTTAATTGGATTGGATTGTTATCGAAAACTTACAACCTAGAATGGTAAGATGTTAATACCTACATTTGAACAAGATCTTTTATGATACAACGGTACATTTGTGATTATATTTCATTACTTTATAGGGAAATTCATATTTTGAACAGTATCGGTAGCTAATCGATGAATACACAAGTACAGTTACATTTTCAGATATAAATACGTGAGAATGAATATCTCTTAGAATATGACTCAGCTGAAATAACGACGTTCGGCCTCATTATGTTTATAGATTTCTAGCGTAATAACAACATTGTCAATGACGACTAACGTTACATAACTGTATTAAAATCGATCGAGTATACATAAATACGTTAGTTTTTTTACGCTTATCGTGGCCAATACCTAATGGATTTTAATTAAATTGTTTTTTTATCATAATAATACGGAATAATGAGGGTGAGTATACATACAAAATATAATTTTAAAAAATATGGTTACCATTCAGAGATCGCCAATGCAACACCGGTCGTCTAGGTTTGTCGTGTCCACCGTCTTAGACCCTATCATAGTTTAACATAAGGTTGGATTGTTATCGAAAACTTACAACCTACAAGGTATAAAAAAGTTATGCCGGATAACAAACTTCTTAGTTGCTGGATATACAACTGGCTGTTACTGAAACACCAGTCATAAAAAATGAATTCATTGTAAGCGTTCCTACCCAGCCGAATACATAAATTTTTTTTTTGAACGTGGGGAAATCCCTTATGGATACGCCACCCTCCCGGGGGAGAGGGTGGGTTATGTCCGACTCGCACAGACTAAAACCCCATGGTGTACCGACAGACCGTTTTGTGGGGGCGACAAGGGATCGTTCAAGCTAATCAACCTTGTAGAGCCGCCCCCACGGTCCGCCCGGCGGAAGGTGGCCTCCGGGCTCCTACCTACAGAGGGACGGAGCGGGTACACACCGGCTGCCCCCCCTCGGCCGCCGGACCTGTGCAATGAGGAGATGGGCCCCCCGGCCCATCCCCTCAGGTCCGTCTTGACCTGGGATCACGGATGACCTGGGAACGCAACGCGCCTGAGCGCGCCGCTGTCGTCTGTGTTGTGTGTGTATGTTTGCATTAGACACATTTGCCATGTGTTATTACCAAATTTTAGTGTTTGTGGTGCACCAGATGATCCCAACCAATATTATATATGTGAGTTTGTTTGTTACGTTTTAACACCTTAATCACTCAACCGATCATGATAAAATTCTATACACACATTGTTAGGGGTACAGAAACGAATATAGGGTACTTTTATTCCGGGCAAAAATGTACTGTCACCGTGGGATAGACCAGGTACATTAAGAGAAAGAAAGAAATATATTTATTGTCATAGATAAATACAGGTGTACAAAAAGTAAAACTATGATAATGAGACCTGACGTCAGCGTATTGCCGTTTTTGAAAACGGCGCTGATATTCAGCCAGGCCTCAAATTTCCGGCTAAAATACAAACAAGCATTCCTTTTTTCGCGCCCAAGGCGTGGTCATACACTTAAAAGACATATCACATACTCGTATACATAGCTAGGCGTATAACTAATTAACCAAAAATAAAGTAAAGTAATAAGAGAAAAATGTTGCAATATAAAGTTATGATAATGTGAATGAATCTGAATATAACCAGTTCAAATAAAAAAAAAAGAATCATTAAAATCAGTCCACAATTTACGAAAATATCGATTAACATAAATACATATACAAATATAATACATTAAAAAAAAACATACAACAGAACATAGTAACCTCCTCCTTTTTCGAAATCGGTCTAATAACCTTCTCCTCTTTCGAAGTCGGTTAAAAATATAATTACAAGTGGCATAATGTTTGTGCCTCAAAAATTTGTTTTTTAATTAATTTCTAAAAAGCCGCAAGTAAAAGCTTGGTTACTATAATATATTGATTGAATGATAGGGTACTTTTATTCCGGGCAAAAATGTACTGTCACCGTGGGATAGACCAGGTACATTAAGAGAAAGAAAGAAAGATATTTATTGTCATAGATAAATACAGGTGTACAAAAAGTAAAACTATGATAATGAGACCTGACGTCAGCGTATTGCCGTTTTTGAAAACGGCGCTGATATTCAGCCAGGCCTCAAATTTCCGGCTAAAATACAAACAAGCATTCCTTTTTTCGCGCCCAAGGCGTGGTCATACACTTAAAAGACATATCACATACTCGTATACATAGCTAGGCGTATAACTAATTAACCAAAAATAAAGTAAAGTAATAAGAGAAAAATGTTGCAATATAAAGTTATGATAATGTGAATGAATCTGAATATGACCAATTCAAATAAAAAAAAGAATCATTACAATCAGTCCACAATTGACGAAAATATCGATTAACATAAATATATATACAAATATAATACATTTTTAAAAAAACCTACAACCGAACATAGTAACCTCCTCCTTTTTCGAAATCGGTTAATAACCTTCTCCTCTTTTGAAGTCGGTTAAAAATATAATTATAAGCGGCCTAATGTTTGTGCCTCAAAAATTTGTTATTTAATTAATTTGTAAAAAGCCGCAAGTAAAAGCTTGGTTACTATAATATATTGATTGAATGTGTAAAATGACCATGATATTTATTTTAACCGAAATTATTACGTAGTTTTCCATGGGAATCAAAGTATGCTGTATAAAACAGCAAGCTCTGTTGCAATATCCATGTTTATAACACAATAAAATACTATAATCAAACGGACTCCCGAGCTTTTAATATAAATCAAAACATGGCCACGAGAACGATCTCACGACCTTGAGATAACTAATGGTTTACTTTCATTGATCGATCACGGTTTGGTTTCGGGGTTAACGCTTTTTTATGGGTGCACAATATTTTCTGATAATTTTTATTTCGTTTTCCAAATTATTCAAAACTCGCAAAGATACGAAGACGCTGAAGTACATCAATCCTGCCTGCTTTCAGGCGAAACACGGTGTAAAGGAAATGGAAAATCACATTAATAAAAGGGACCAGATTTATAAATTTTACACTAATTAATTCTAATAATAAAAATACGAAAATGAGTTTGTTATGTATTCACGTCGTAACTACTCAATCGAATATCATGAAATTTTTCATATCAAGGTTACATTAAAGGCTATTGTGTACCTTTTTACCGGGAAAAAATGTACTATTCCCAAGGGATATGTCGTATCTAAATATTATAGGGGACGTCACTTTCCACTTACGCCTGGAATTTATTGATCACTACTACGGCTCACTGCAACAAAAAGCGTTTCTCACTACAACAAGTGGTCAACATATATAAAAATAGTGGTCAATCAATTCCAGACGGAAGTGGAAAGTAACTTTCACTATAATATTTAATGATGGAATTTCGTAAGTAAAGTCTTCTTCAATCAAAGGTCTAATCTACATTATTAACGCGGCCCAAGTAGCGGACAAAAGTTAGTCCTTAAAAGTTACAATCATATAAAAAAAAGTATAATATGAATTGTAATCGATGCAAAGCCACGGACTACTGGAAAGTTATATGAAACAGAAAACAATGAATAATTGTGTTTTCCAAATTATTCAAAACTCGCAAAGATACGAAGACGCTGAAGTACATCAATCCTGCCTGCTCTCAGGCGAAACACGGTGTAAAGGTAAATGGAAAATCACATTAACAAAAGGGACCAGATTTATAAATTTTACACTAATTAATTCTAATAATAAAAATACGAAAATGAGTTTGTTATGTATTCACGTCGTAACTACTCAATCGAATATCATGAAATTTTTCATATCAAGGTTACATTAAAGGCTATTGTGTACCTTTTTACCGGGATAAAATGTACTATTCCCAAGGGATATGTCGAATCTAAATATTATAGTGGACGTTACTTTCCACTTACGCCTGGAATTGATTGATCACTACTACGGCTCACTGCAACAAAAAGCGTTTCTCACTACAACAAGTGGTCAACATATATAAAAATAGTGGTCAATCAATTCCAGATGGAAGTGGAAAGTAACGTTCACTATAATATTTAATGATGGATTTCCGTAAAGTAAAGGCTTCTTCAATCAAAGGTCGAATCTAGATTATTAACGCGGCCAAAGTAGCGGACAAAAGTTAGTCCTTAAAAGTTACAATCATATAAAAAAAAGTATAATATGAATTGTAATCGATGCAAAGCCACGGACTACTGGAAAGTTATATGAAACAGAAAACAATGAATAATTGTAACCCGGTTTTAATTTCATGTTATCAGTAATACGTCCTCATTCACGTTTATTGAGGATTGTACCAGTGCACACTACGTTGTAGTTAGAACAAATGGGTCAGTATATTAAAACATTTACAGTACTTGTCCGCTCTATGTACTACAATACCATTATTTCGATTCAATATTTATGTATGTACGTAGTAAAAAAATTCATACACTTTTATTGAATACAATTATTTTCTAATTTCCCGGATACAGTATATATAGAGGAATAATAGAATTAAAATTAGCTTAATTCTTAAAAATTAAATAAATAATTGAAATTTGGTACTCCGGTCCTAGGTTAAAAATAAAATAATAATATAATTTCGGCGTTTTTGCAAATTTCGTGGGAATCTTTTATAACATCAATTCAGAGTCACAAATTTTATTTTGTACTGCAATAAAAGTAAAGACATGTGATTTCTATAAATCAATTGGGAAATAAACTAAAATTGTATATAACGTGTGTGTTATAATCTATTTTGATTGTTTATTACACATGTCCTTTATTGCTATCCACTAAAAGACAGAAGCGTGAAAATTAAATTTGTATAATATGTTAAAAATATATTGATTAATCTGTATTATAAATGCAATGATTTGTTTACAACTCTATTTTACAACGTTATCGATCGAATAAAGTTCATTTTACACCGAACACTTTCAATTTATAAATTACTAGCCGTCAAGCCGGACATAGTCCCGCCCTGATAATAAAAAAAAGCTTTAAGTTAGACATATGCTGTTGCTGACTTTTTTGTAGGCATTATCAGGCTCTACAACTTTTCTCTAGAACTCAAGGTTAAGGTAGCGTTCGTAAGCAATGTTTTCGTTCAACAGTTTTTTTTCCGACTTTGCAAATCCGACTACCAAAAAAAAATCTTCATTATTCGGGTTAATATATAGCCTATGACACTAACAAATAACGTGGCTTCTATTGGTAAAAGAATTTTCGAAATCGGTTTAGTAGATCCAGAGATTACCCCCTACAACGTTACAAACTCACAAACTTTACCTCTTTATAATATTAGTATAGATTTAATAAGTAATTCCAATTTTCTATACACAAAATAATACGCCATCGGATCGATTATTAACATTTCTCAATTATAAAAGTAATAATGGATTACTATATGTTTTTTTTAAATTGTAATTATTAATCATTCATTTTTTTAATACTTCGTTTTAATTATAGATTTAGGATACATACATCATATAAGTGTTGAATTTAGTGTTTAACAATTGAACGTAATAAAAATATTTCTTAATATTCACTTACGGACACTACTACACTGAAAGTATAAGAATAAGTGCTATAATGAATTAAATACAAATTAGAATACCTGCCATTCGTTTCATATTAGTATATATTCACATACATTAATTTGACTATGAATAAATATTTAGTCATATTTCTACTATCATTATATATTTATCAGTCACGCCTCACGCATCGCGTGCGTTAAGTTGGCATCACGTGTACTGTTTAGTATGTTACGAATGTGTTGCCAGTTCTATGAAGTCCGTGTACACTACCGACCAATGAGGTGGCCGCGTTTCCAAGGGAAAGGCTCCGAGGCCGTGAGCGTAGGCGATATACCAACCACCATCGCCGTGATCTAAATGTCACTAGTTTATTTCCCGCAAATCACTAATAATTATCTATATCCAGAAGTTTATTAATTAGTAAATTTAATCAGCATACCTTGATAATGTGTTACTCGTTAATATATTGCTATTTATAAATATTGCTATAATAAATTGGGTAACGGCGTTAGTTACTGTGTGAAATATATGTATGAGATCATGATTTCCAAGCTTGCTAAATTTATTACTGAGGGCATTATTTAAAGGTCAATTAACACTAAAATGGATATAAATACATTATTAAATGCTTTATAATAACATACTATATTATAAATTCTAAAATAACTCTGTCTGTTTGTTAATTTTATACGACTATTCCTCGATCGAAATGAAATTTTACATAAAATAACTTGAGCCGTGAAAAAGGACTTACTGTCTTTATTTATCCTCTATATTTATGAGGGAAAAAAATAGAGAGGTCGCTAATAACGCCGACAAAAAATTACTCACAATTCATCTATACGAAAACAATGTAAATGAGTTAAAATTACGAAAAATAAGCAGACGAAGACGTAACAAAAAGTTAGTATATTATAACGAGACTGATTTCATACAAAGTAAAATGCCATAAGTGTGTTACCAGAGAAGAGTAGTTGTTTTATACATATAATATAATGTTACTGAGAATCACAAAAACATAAACAGATTTTAAAGAAACCCATCATTTCATGGACCATTATCACATTGAACTATGTGATACTCACGACTTCATCTGGATTGTTTAGCAACGTATTTTAGGGAAATACATTAAGAAATTTAGCAGCTAAAATATACTTTACTTCCAAAATGTAAATGTATATAATGTTACCCGATTACTTTCCCACTCCTGGGCATTTACACCACTTTGCTTGCCCACACATTACATACTTCGGAATGCGTAAGTTCTTGGAACTGGAATAAGTTTATATGGAGTGAAAATATCGGGATAATAATGGGCTATGTCTAAGATGTAAAATATAAAACGTTTGTATCCAGTAGTTTTAGCTCTTAGCATGATGCTTTCTCATTTTACAGTCCCTGGCCACATTATTAGACGCACCGTTGTTTTTTTTTTACAAAATAATTGATTTCGACGAAGTTTATAAACAGTTGTGTTATATTTAAAGGTTGATTAGTATTTATTTAATGAACTTTTATTAAAGAGATGAATTTGAATAGAAATTGAATTGAAATTTGAATAAATTTATCCATGAAAAGAGAAGTAACTAAAGTGGTGATTACAAACAAAACTCAGCTCCTAGAAAATATTATTCATGTTTGGAATCATCATCCTCAAATGCAGAACACAGTACAGTCTTGCATTGATGGCATGCCGCGCAGAATTAAAGCTCTCATAGCTCTCAACAAAATATTAAGTTTTCATTACATTTTCTTCATTTTTGTTCGAGAGTTAATAAATACATATTTTTTCTATAATGACGATGTTTTATTAGTTTTACAGATACTTTCGTTATTAATAATATAGTAAATATACATTGTATCTCATAAAAACAATACATCTGTACAGTATCACCTGATAATTAACGTTTTATATAAGATCTTATGGTGCGTCTAATAATATGGCCAGAGACTGTAGATATCTAAATTAATAAGTTACTAATAGTATGTACGATTATGTGTTAACGAATATTATGCAAGTGTATGATTACACAACAAAGAAACAAAGCGTTAACGCGAAATTTACCAATGCAATAATGGTTTCCGTATAGATTATGCTCTCGTTAGCCATATATGTATACGAATAAACATTAATTATATGTGAGAGGGAACCAAGACTGTGATGTTAGTAACACAGGAGGTTGAAAGCAGTGGCAATGAACGTTCGAATGTAGGACCGGTTTCGTCCAGACAAACGTTTATGTTGAATGATGACTCACTAGTACTCGATTGGTACGGCTGCATTATTTTTCTGGAACGAACATCTTAAGAAAACAACTGTTGTCGACTTATTATAAACATTAAATGCCGTTGCTATTGTCTCTAGCCACGAGTGTTATTTGTATTTGTAGGAACGTATACCTACATATAAATGAAGCAACGTACGTATCTGATGCTCCTTGAATAAAGAAGCCTTTATTCCAAACATCAATACTTTATCAATTCTGTCCGTACGTGTAATTTTTTTTCTTCCAAATTTGTGAGAAATGCTTCTTATAAAAGACAGTAATGTCGAATATGAGATTATATTTTTTGTCCATGTGTATGGATTTTACTCAAAAATGGCTAGTCCCATTTTCATAAAATGTTCTACAGAATTGTTAAATTAAAATAAATAAAATGACAAGACGAAAATAATTATTACATAAAACACGTTCAGAGCCGCGGGTACAGACATTATAGCAGTATAAACCCACATCTTCCATGCATAAAAATGCACATACACGTTAAAAAGTCACATATATAATCATTTGCAATGCCCAATATAATAATAATATGTTAAATATAATGTATATAATCATTATACATACTCATAAATTAACTGTTCATGCAGCCGTATTGTAAACTTTGACAAATGCATTTTTGTTATTATACGTCGAAGGTGTTGAAATAAGTAATGTATGTGGATTAAAAATCTCAAGTCTATTATAACAAAACATACAATTAATGTAGTGGATTAAAAATCTCTCAAGTCCATTATAACAAAACATACAATTAATGTAGGAAAATATACTAAAAATGTATGTGTCCGGGCTTTTCATACTTTTCGTGTGGGTTGATCGTGATACCGGATTCTGACCTCTTTACAACAGTTTTCATCTTTTTTTTTGCCAAAAGGTAGCAAACAGGTAGACGGCCCACCTGATGGTAAATGGTGGTCACCAATGGGGCACCAAAAGGGTATCAATGTGGTGTTGTCCACGTTGAAGAGTGCGTTTCAGCCCCTTCTTGAAAACTCTGAGGAAAAACCGTGCTGGGCAACCCATTCCACAACGCTAGTGTATGCATAAGGAAGGTCCAAGACAACCTTACAGTGGTCGCCATTTTGCTAGCTTTTAAGTTGTGCAGGTGAGCAGCTAGCCAGCGGCGGGTGGTGCGAGTTTGAGGTGCGAGGTGTGAATTGAAGGGGGCACCATATTAAAAAGTTCCTCAGAACACTCACCATTGTACATGCGATAGAGCACACATAGACTGCCAATGTCTCTACGAAGTTGTAAAGACTCTAGTCCGCATTTCAATGCGGTATCGTCAACGATGCGAATAGCTCGCCTTTGCATTGAATCAAAAGGAGAATGCTGGTAGGCAGGAGCGCCATCCCAGATGTGTGAGCAGTACTCCATATGAGGACGTACTTGCGCTTTGTAGAACACAAGTCGTTGTCTTGGTGCGAAGTACTGCTTGGACCGGTTGAGAATATCAAGTTTTTTTAGATGCTAACTTGGTCTTGCTTTCCAAATGACTCCGGAATTGTACATTGCTAGACATGTTGACACCGAGGATCCCGTTAGTACTAATAATTCTTAGAGAGGTGCCTTGGAACTTAGGTGGTATGATGAATGGGATTTCTTTTTTTGAAAAAGGCTCTTGATTTGCAACGGGACTGAGCGCTTACGGATTCCTTTTGTGTGTATGTGGTTTTGGCTTTCCAATTGAACAATAAACATTTCAATTATAATCATATGTATGTAAATACGTCATACGTAATTGTGCGCCATAAGAACGAGCTAAAACAGTCAGGTTAGTGGATTGCCTTGTACGGTGGTGGTATGGAAACACGGGATTGATGGTTGAACCAGGGTATTCTGGATTCATTTAGATATTCGCGATAACAGTATTATATATATAAATTAACATGAAATAACGCCCTTTAAATCGTTCCATCACTGATCATCATAGCTTGCCATGACCGGACTGATACCGATTTCACGATGGTATGTATCATCTTAATACGTTGTAGGTATAGTATTGTACGTGGTGTTTATTTCGTGTCTGATACGTTAATAGTATGGACCGACGTTGCGGTCCACGAACTTAAAACCTGCGTGCTGGTGTTCAATTAAGAGAAATAAACAGACAGAAAACATATACATGTCACAGGGAATCTATTCTAAGTTATGTAGATCCTGAAATAATAATGATTCTTTAATCTCTTTTGATAACCTTTACAATTAGTTATTTCATAAATTTCATTTTTCATTTTTGTTAGACTTAAAATTGATATCTATATAAGTCATATCGCCGACGGTGGAGAGGTCAATTGATTGACATGCAAAATATATTAAATACAGTACATTAGCCATTCCACTGTCGATATGTATAGATAGATATATACCTTTATTAGGGGTACTTTTGGTATGAACGTTGCAAATGATTGTCTATAGACTTAGTAAATATCGAGTATAATCACACCTCAGTTTGAATGTACCGAGTATAACTGACTAATTATTACAGTTCCCGGCAATCTTTTTGACCGTTTAGAAATAACCGTAAGTTCCAGCTTACGCATACTACAGTCAGTAGT
Source organism: Antheraea pernyi (assembly GCA_015888305.1). Classification (NCBI taxonomy): domain Eukaryota; kingdom Metazoa; phylum Arthropoda; class Insecta; order Lepidoptera; family Saturniidae; genus Antheraea; species Antheraea pernyi. The sequence continues at coordinate 108,690 of MU159913.1, read as the reverse complement.
TTAATATAATACAAATTTAAAATATTATTGTAGGTATCTAAAATTGGCGTTTAATTATCCTTAATTTGCCTCGATGTAACACAAATAATATAATACGTATTTACACCAAAAGTTGTGTTGTGGGCAACTATATTTAGTGCGGTGGCGAGGACTGTAAATCTGTTTCCTTGGCATAAGGTTGTAATATAACGTGGACAAAGATAAATAGAGAAAATAGAGCAATAAATATAGAAACAAAAGCAACTGGTATCTTTTAAAGCTATACTATAATACTGCGAAGCATTATCTATGGTATCTTATCTCATCATATCGTTGAGTGTTTGCGTTGTTTGCACATCTCTTTACAGTTAATGCGATATATGGGGATATCTCCCTGATGATAAAAGGGGCAAAGTGCCTACACGCGTACTTACCATCTGTATATATTATAGTAAATACATTTTTGGTATTTCCACATTGCAAGAAATAAATCTTTACACTGGAATTAGATAAAGCGTTTTTATGAATTCACTAGTTGCTTGACCCGGCTACGCATGACTGTACTAAAGAAAAAAAGTGAAAACTATAATACTGCGAAGCATTATCTATGGTATCTTATCTCATCATATCGTTGAGTGTTTGCGTTGTTTGCACATCTCTTTACAGTTAATGCGACATATGGGGATATCTCCCTGCTGATGAAAGGGGCAAAGTGCCTACACGCCTACTTACCATCTGTATATAGTAAATACATTTTTGGTATTTCCACATTGCAGGAAATAAATCTTTACACTGGAATTAGATAAAGCGTTTTTATGAATTCACTAGTTGCTTGACCCGTCTACGCATGATTGCACTAAAGAAAAAAAGTGAAACCGAATCTTCCATGTACAGTACAACCATGTAATTAAATTGAATGACAATTGAACGTCAATCTATCAATATTTTTGAAGATCTCCCCCTATTGTCTTCTGTCTCATTTACTTACTTTTTTATATGGAGATTTTATAATCAAAATTTTTCAATTACCATAGGAATTTTCAAAAAAATCTTTTATACAAACCTTGTTCTGATAATCATTATCATCACTATATATTATCAAACAAAGACCGCTGACACGTCTGTCTGTCTGTTCGCGATAACCGCAAAAACGACTGAACGGGTTATCATGCGGTTTTCATCAGTAGATAAAGTGATATATGAAGAAGGTTTAGGTATATAATCAAGGTTTCATTATTATCAGGGCGGGATAACGTACGCCGGGCCTGCTATAGTCGACGCATTATGAACTGAGGCTTCGGGTGATAAATCATATTTATCTGTCTGTCTCGCTCACACTTACAGGTCTTATGGATAGATGTAGTAGTGATGTGCGTTAGAATTGTAGAGGTGCATATCGATAACGGAATAGGTACAATCGATATGCTAAATTATGTTAAGTATTAATAGCAATAATTTTTCGCTGTTTGAAGATAAAAGTTTTTAATTTGTAAGATAAAATGTTTGTTTCGACGTAATCATAGAGAAACTGTATAGATCGTAATGTGGCCCTTAAAAGGACCGTTTTTATCGTTTCTAGGGATATTTCTTAGTTCTTCAAAAATCATCAGCAATGTTAAATTTATGATTTTTTGCACAAAAAATCTTATATTTATAGAAAAACAACAATCCTTACTCGTAACGACCAATCAGGAGATAGAGTGCTAATGAAGGTCACGATGACGCATCGACCCCGCGTTTTTTTTTTTTCGAACTGACTACGCTATTGACCAATGCAAGGTCTTAACAGCTTCACCGGACTACTACATCGATCCCGCGTGCGCCGGTAGCTAAGTATCGATGACGGGTTGCATTGCGTGCACATTCCTACTGTCAGTGACATTTATTGCCCGACGACTCAGTTTAAAATGCATCGACTATGGTAGTATAGTATATAGACTATAGTACGTACAGCACAAAAAGAATTAGGCAAATAGGTGCAGCCGTTCTAGTGTGATTTCTACACTTGCATATATTTGACAATTTACTTTAATTTTATGAATACGATTGAATAATTTCATACCTAACATATAAAAGTTATATGTTCCAACGGTCAGCTGAATAAATATTCATTATTCAGTACATGAATTGCACTACAGCGTTTAATAAAATGAAACATGCTAAATTAAACTACACAATTGGCATGGTATTAAAACACGTTTGTAACGAATTCACTTAGTTATAAGCTCGTCGAGTACTGTTTTAATTAAGTCACTGAATGTAGTCTATGAAAATAAATTACTTTCAGATACTGTATCTTTGTTTGAATATTAATTTACTATTATCGATCAATTTAAAGCAAAGGTCGTGTAATAATAAAGTCTTATTTAATTGTGACTAACTATTTATTCATATAGAACGTTCTAATTATTATTTATCTTTAATAACCTTCAACTTAATGTTTGTCCTACGAAGGACCTTATTAAGACTCTAAAATTTGTAACAAATAACGAATTATATAGACTTGTTTAGAACAATACACATAAAGTGTACACAAGTCTAATATAGCTGTGGTTATGCGTGCCTGTTATTATTGAAGGGAAACTTCTTTTGAGTCGGTGTGAATTGGATTCTACAAAACGAAAATGTGTATCAAAAATTTTGCTGTCACGGGACGCCTGGCAGATGTGAAACATCGAAATTGTTCTGTATAAGTTATATGCCTAAAAGAACAGATTACGACAGGAATGAGCTATGGCATAATGAAAAGAAAGAAAGAGCATTACGAAATTTGTTCCATAAAATAATGACTGTTTATTTATTTTATTACATAAATATTCAACAAAAATTAAACTAGGTGAAAGCGCGGTGTGTTTGGCGGCATTTATCAAAGGGCGCTAGGTCGTCGGCGCGTGCCGCGTAGCATTAGTATAATGAGTGGGCGACAAAACAATTTGAATCTTACAATACAAATAGGGTTGCAAATGTTTTTGAGTATTATGCTACTCCCATATCTGCGAAACGAAGCTTCGACTACTTGTCGCGCTAAAAATGACGTCAAAAAACATTCTAATAAAGGCGCAGATTAAACGTTGCCACACCTGTGTCTTTCCAATTACTCGACATTAGTGTCCGCTAAACTCCTTTGATGTGTGTAAAAACCGCCAGCCCAGTTATCGTGCTGCGTCTATCGTCATGCAGCCCGATAGTTCGTAACGCATGATGATAATATCTTCCCACATCTGCATTTAGTGTGACCATAGACAAAACTTCGTGCCGATGCACGCAGGTATGGGAGTACCATTACATTAATAGTGCAAAGTTCGTGTTTTGCGTCGCCACGTCACTCCAAGCCAAAATCAGGTTTACCCGCGTCTTTAGATGTTTCGCATGATAAAAAGATGGCTATAAATGTATATTACAGTTCAATCGTTTCGAAGATTACCCAGTACAAACAGACAGACACACAAACAATTTAGAAACTGGTATTCTGTTATAAATGTAAAAAGCTACTATTTTGATATCACAACCAGACACTTCAGTTTAATTTATGTGTATAGATGAATTGTATTTGCTTCTAACAAAAATAACTATTGTTGGAACTCGCTGTTAGTAATTGCTTTCTACACATACAAAATTTGATTGTATGTTTTGATATCGCGAATAATATTGATACGTCAATAGTAACTACTTCCTCATAGCAAACTGTTTTGAACAATGCCTGTAGTGATACACCCCGAACGTACCTCTCATTTATCATAGTACAAACAGAAACGATTTATTGTAAACATTTAGCAAACGTCATACATAATAATTTTATCTTAGTATTTTTTGTTTGATGTGCATCTATTGCTAAGCGAATCAGCTTATCGTCAGTTTCTCTTTGTCATTTATATGCAAAACTAATAATAACCCGAGGTTCCACGCGTACTTTTTTGAAGCCATTATTTGCAACTCTTTAGTACGAGTGTATTATAATATTTTAAAATTACTCCTTTTATGTTATTTAAAAGTATTATTGGCTATTATTTAATTCTATCAAATTTGGAAAGGCGTATAAGTTACCAAGTATTTGATTGAAGAAGGCATTACTTTGCGGAAATCCATCATTAATATTAGAGTAGACGCTACTTTGCACTTCCGCCTGGAATCAATGGAACACTACTACGTCCGACTGCAATATAAATTAATTTTATTATTAATTTATTAAATTTTATGTTGCAGTCAGACGTAGTAGTGTTCCATCGATTCCAGGCGGAAGTGCAAAGTAGCGTCTACTCGGTGGCAAACGAACAGGTGGGTCACCTGCTGTTAAGTGATAACCAGCGTCCATGGACACTAACAACACCAGAGGAGTCGCAAGTGCGTTGCCATCTTTTGGAGGGAAGGGTTAGGGGAGGGAAAGGGAGAGGAGAGAGGAGAGGGGAGGGGAGGTGGGTCTCCGGCGCTCTCACTGACCGAACGAAACGCAACAATGCAAGCACTATTACTTCACGTCGGTTTTCTATGAGAGGGTGGTACTACCCCGGGCGAGCCGACCCATTCATGCTGAAACCTATAATAGTTTCAGCGTGGCTCGACCACCATTAAATTACTCTAATATTAAGTTCCCAGTTATAAATTAAAATTTTGAAAATATTTGTTTTCAATTTTTTAATGTTATTATTGATCAGGTTTATAGCCCATTATTATCAAAAGCATATATATACATCATATGTACAAAAATCATTAAAATCGGTTGAGACAGATGCTTGTTTTATTTCAGAAAAAAAAAAGATTATATCTATACTATATCAATGTCGGAATAACATGTAATTCCCGAGTACCAAATGTAACGAAAATAATAAAAAAAAAAATTCTCTTTTTACAAGTGTAGAAATTATTTTAGGAATTTAAGTACTTTATCCATCAAGGAATTATATAACTTTCCTCATAATTTTTTTTGTAATTTCATCAAACTATCTTTGAGCTAAGTCCGGAAACACAAACAGACGGACTAATATTATTTAACATTATATTCGTGACCACACCACTAAAATGTACAGACAGTATTACAAATTTATTCATATAAATAAGAAAAATGAAGGTATGTCTTTTCTCAATAATAATTCAGATATCACAAATTACTTATAAAACTAACTTTAATTTAATGAAAGACCAAATAATTTTACTTGTTGAAGTAATATCAAATGCTTCTTGCTATATATACAATTATATACTTATTTTAATGTAGCTTTTATTGATATTGTTATATGTTAAATTATAATAATTGAATATATAAAAATACTGATCTCCAAAGAAAAGGTGGCGCATCTGCTATCTTTTGTAATGTTCAGTTTTATATACACATGTATTGAATCAGGAAAACAAATAGAACAGCGTGTATCGTAATGGCGTACGTTAGAAGTGAAACTTTTGTATTATAGGAAAACATTTTAATTTAAAAAATACAACAGAAAGCCAACGTCACGCGGTGTACTCAGTCGTTAACCCATCAAAGAACTGGCTACGCACACTCTATCCAAAACAGTGTTTACCCCTACCACTTTTCATGACACAAAAAGGTTGCGCATGAGAATTTCAAAGCCCTCCCATGCGAAGTTTCACTTTCAAGGGCATCTAACAAAATTTATTTCTTCTCATCCATGAGCTCCGTTCCCAAATTACACTCAATTAAAAAACAAGTTACACGAACTTTACTAAAGGCGTAGGCTTTTGTGGATAATTCCATGAGCTTCTTTTCCTTACCACGTGGCAGAATACACTTAAAATCCTATACATATAATAAGAATGTAAATCAAATATGTCTGTACTTTTTAGACTTTTGTGAGAAAAATTGTTGCAGGTGTCTTGGAATCATTACATAGTATAAAACAACGTCCCCTACCGCGTCTGTCTGTTCGCGATAAACTCAGAAACTACTGAACGGATTTCAAGCGGTTTTCACCAGTGTATAAAGTGATTCATGAGGAACGTTTTGGTATATAATTTGTCAAAGATTTTTTTATATAATTAGGGCGGGACAACGTCTGCCGAGCCCGCTAATTAGTAATAAAATATTTTTAGATATGTCTGTTTGTCACTCTGTACATTCACGATAAAACTTCATAAAGCATATCCCCGAGTAACATTTAGTCTTGGTTACATTAAAATCGGTTCACTTTATCAAAAGTTATTGTAATTATAATGACGACGCGATTTAAGTACGAGGAAAAAGTAGATAACAGTAAATGGACTTAATACATTCAGATGATTTTATTACGCACTGTTTTTTTCATTAGGTTCCACGCGGAAGGAGTCGCGGCTATAGCTAGTAAAATAATAAAATAAAACAGAAGTATGTGGTTTTTCCAGGCTGATGTAGGGTGGTAGGGTTTTACAGCCTGACTGGGTCGCAACCACCATGCATATGACGAAAAAGCCCGTCATAGTGATTCGCTTCTGCGGGTCGCGTTTCGGGATCAGCCTGTGCATATCCAGCTTTTCGCAGGCCGGCATGACAGCGGCGACCGGCGATGGATAGTGTGTCACTCGGTGGTCGCCGTTGTTTTTGGATTGTAATGTGCTTACCATCAGGCATTGTGTAGTCATTTTGCCGTGCTACAATAAAAAGAAACGGTTAAAACGATTTTGACAACACTTTTACCGACAGAAACCTTTAAGAACGAACCTGCTGGAATCGACTAATAATAAATGTACTGTCTTCAATACGGTAACAGACAATGATTACTTTAATATATTAAATACTAGCTAGCTCTTGCCCTTGAGAATTTGTATACAAAGTTTTGTCACAATCGGTTTAGTAGTTAAGACATGAAACCGTAACAAACAAACAAACTCACACACGTATTTATAATATTAGTTAGGATGTGGGATCAGTTAGAAAATAATACTAGATAGGCAATAGATAAAAATAAACGAGCGCACCACGGACCACACGAAGATTTAAAAAATAAGATAAATATGTACAATATATCAAACTCAAGAAGGCGAAGTCACGAGCGAAATTTAGATATTTAAAATTCTTATATGGAACTTACCATTTCTAAAGTTTATGTGTCTATAATGATTCCAAATCTGCTGATTTGAATACAAGTTTGCCCTCGTTAGGCCACGAGCCGTGACCTACATGACGTCGGTTTTGAGGATTAATGCGTATTCAGCTTTCACTTTTTAACATTTCATTTCAAAATTATAATAAAAATATGTATGTGGGAAGAGTAAAACATTTTCAACGATTACCTATCGGAACAAAGAAGCCCAATTTGTAAAGTTCGATTCAGGTTAAAAACTTAATGAGTCATTTACTTATACTGCAAGACTTTTCGCTCGTATTTTCAATAATTTTAAATTGAATCTATTAGTTTTGTTTTTTTTTATCATTGTAGTATAGCCCTCAAAAATTGTTAGTGAATACCCAAATGTAGAATCATTTCTTCAAAATGTTTATAGTTCGTACTCTTGTATCTGGCTTACGAGGAGTTATACCTTAGATTTCAGAAGTAGTAATTATTATTCCATTCTTGTTTGTTGTTAGTTACAGATAAATAGAATCTGCATCAGTCGCTTCATAACAATCAGATTATTATCATTTATAAAAAAAAAAACATAAGGAAGTAAGTCCGGTGTTTTTGCCTGACACACGAGTTATAAACGGTACGAGCTTGTAGTTAAAAAAAAACATTTCGTTGAAAAACAATTACGTCATTTCCCATGAGAGAAACCTGCACGGTCAGCGATCCCACGTTTAGCGGTGTGGTGACTCAAGTCTAAATTTTTTTTTTAAAATGTTGTGTTGTACGTACGCATTATGCGAAAGTGTTAAAATCGTTAAATTAATCCATGCAGCCACGAAATATGTCGCCTAATATAGACCTTGTAGATTATAATATAAATAAGAAATTGTATCTTTAATAACGTAAAGATGATAAATTAAAAACTTGTTCTCGAGGTTATTTTAAGACAAGTTACTTGCGTTACTAAAAATCTACGATACAATTTTGCAAATAAAGCACAAGTCTTGTTTAAATCAAAGTAGAATCGTTTAGGTGTGTTTGTGTTAGCGCGATTGGACTGACGTTCACGGATACGTTATGTACGTACGTACGGCCTTGAACTTATAAAGAATATGTAACAGATTAAAAAGTTGTTCTATTCGTAACAATTACGTCCTTTTTGGAAATCAAGTTTCTTGATTGTGAAACATTATTTACAGCCAGGAAATGTATTACCATGTGAGCGGTCAATACGTGAAAAGATTTGCATAGTAGTGCATAGATAATAAATATCGAAATATACCTAGTACAAGAGGTGATCGACCTGATCGTGGGTCGTCGTCGCGTACGGTTCTCTATCTCGGCTGCATTGATTCATCGTCTTATTGCGCAATTTGCTAAATGAACCTTTTCAGACGGCGGTAAATCTACGAAGACGTATAAATGCAATTGTATTGTAATTTTGCTATTGTACTTCTGCGACATATCGATTGCCTTCGAAGGTGACCTATACATGAGAACGGAAAAACACATTTAATTACGAATATTGCCATCTGTCAATCAATATCATCTCCGATTCTTGCAACGGTAAGAGTTAAATGACAAAAATACTATTTGCAAATCCCTGGGAAAAAAAATTATTCAGCCTATTCTAATATCATATAGAGTTTGTTTGTGTATATGTTTGTAGAAAGTAATCTCTGGACTCTAGAGGTCGTCTCCGTTTGCTATACATTTTACTGTTATTAAGTTACATGTCATGTTATTAATGACAACAAAGTCGCTAGGGATTGATAGTAACTTAAAAAAAATAATGCAATAATAATTAATATTAACATAATTGTCCAATTCAACAATCGACACTGTATTTTAACACTTTGAAAATGGAAGAATTATATATAAAAACAAAAGAAAAACCTGTTTTTGTTTTTAATATGACAACTTTCCACTTATCTTTTTAAATCGCAATGGAGTTATTAGGCCTATAGGTCTACATCTACATACAGCGCTTCCGTCAGTATTTGTTTTTATTTTAGCTAAGAAAGATTATAACATCACAGAACAACTCACTACTTCAAACTCAGTAGTCCGGTGAAGCTGTAAAGACCCTGTCGGGTCAATAGCGTAGTCAGTTCGAGAAAAAAAAAACCTTCAAACTCAATAATATACCCTTCCCTCTTCCCTTCTTGTCTCTCTATTGTAAACAACAAAATAATAGAACAATTTCGCAGACATTACTAATTTCGACGAACGATGATATAAAACATAACCTTAATCTTTACTATCAGATTTCGGTGACAAAACTTTACTGACCAAAGTGTGTATAGTTACAAATTTTCAACGCGTTTTGTATCGGTTATTAGTTTCTCTACCGCAAAGCTTGTTCATAAAGTAAACAGTAGCTAATTAACGAGTTTAAAAGCATAAAATCGATTAGAAAACGCATAAACCGTAAACCGTTACTGTATTATTCAGGGAAAAGTAACAGTTACACGGCAGTTTCTTTTTCTAAAACGTACAGACTACTTTGAACTTTTATTATTACACAAGAAGACAAGGTAAACTCAACCGTATACTTTAATAATATATACGTACACTTTATGCATTATCTTTAAATTGATGTTAGTAAAATGTCCGATATCGTACATATACATATATGTATTGAAATATGATTACCGCTTAAACTTGGGAATCCAAAGCAGAGATAGATAAAAATATGTACCTACGTTGGGTATATGAATAGGTGTAGCGTGGCGGCTTTACTCGAAATGTTCTCAATTACAATGCAAGTCGCGAACCAACACTTTTCGTCGTACTTTCTACACCAAACAATAGAGAACGAAAACGGTTTTGTATAGGCGTCCTCATACTGTTATAATGAAAATATATTTCGTTTACACAATTGGGTATTTAAGTACATAATTACAATATAATTATAATTTTTTTTTTTCATTTTCACAGAAATATATTTAAATATTAAAATTAACACATAATTAATATTTTAATTAACAATTGTGGGACGGAAATTGGGACACATTCTTGTAATTACTTTAAGCAGTTTATGTGCATTTGTTTTATTTTACAACAACCTAGTAGTTCGGACCCGAAATGTACTTAATTTTTCATTGTTGCATGTAATTTAAAGTAATGGCATTGTGTCCGATGGTAAAAGACAGAGTGTGTCGTAAATACACACGATAGAAGAGAAACTTATGTATTACAGGAAAACGTTACAATTAAAAAAAAAAAACAAAAAGACAACATCACGCCAAAGTGTAGTCAAGCGGTCACTCATCCGAGAACTGACCGTGCTCGACCTCGTTTAACTTCAGTGATCGGACGAGAACCGGTGTTTCATCACTCTACCCGTCACAGTGTTTACTATCACCAATTTTTGTCACACAAAAATGTTGCCGATCAGAATTTCAAAGCCCTCCCATAAGAAGTTTCACTTCAGGTACCATCCCGAAACAGCTGCGACAGGCGAGAGATCAACTAACCTATCGCTGGCCACCATTATCATATCAGCCTGTTATACGGTATCATAGGCATGGAGAGACGGGCTCTGCGTGTTGTACATGATGCAATGTTACCAAGAATATTGAGTTGTTTCAACTGCATAGATACGTTACTTCGTCGAGCATATTTTATACGTAGTAACAGCAAGTGTTATGGAATAACTGTTCAACCTAATTTTTTCTTTTAGCTTTCACAACAGAATCATAAAGGCAGGGCTCCAAAAAGCACCCATCCGTTATGGAGGAAGATATTAAACTGAATAGTTGTCCAAAATAATCCTCATGATACACATGGTAAAACACGTTATACGAGGCAGCTAATGCAGCCCAATGTACTTAGTAACTTCTACATCATTCACAATGCGAACAGTCGGTCTCTGCAATTACTCCGAGCATCGAGGAGGTATTTTGCGGATGAGTTTCATATATGGCAACCCTATATAGATTGAAAGTATTTCCAAGATTATTTTCTTAGTTATCATTAGTAACAAATGACTATCCAATTTTAGATAACCATTTTGCTAAAATTGTCATGATTCCGAATTTGCTATGTCGAGAATACTTCGCGGTACACATCAAGTGAATAAAGTTCATAGTTAAATTATTTTTATTATTATTTTAAACTAATCTGCGTACATTCAATTAACTTTTTTTTATATTATGGGAGGCAAACGAACAGGTGGGTCACCTGGTTCTAAGTAATCCCGCTGTCCATAGACACTAGCAACACCAGGGGAGTCGCAAGTGCGTTGCCAGCCTGTTTTTGAGGGAAGGGCGGAGGGGGAGGGCAGAGAAGTGGGCCTCCGGCGCTCTCACTGACCCAACACAACGCCACAATGCAAGCACTGTTACTTCACGTTGGTTTTATGTAAGAGGCTGGTACTACTCCGGGCGAGCCAACCCATTCATGGTGAAACCAGTAATAGCCTCAGTGTGGCTCTACCACCTACAGCAAACATACAGATAACTCACGAATAAAATATAATGGTATAACATCACTCTTTGGCATATTGAAAGAATGTGTTCTAATTGTGTTGGTTGCCACAATAGATTCATATTATGTATATTGTTCTTATATTGCACATCTGTTCAAACTAATATGAAATAAACTTTACCCACAAGAATACAGTATTTGTGATAGTCATTGGATTTCAAAGTAACATCAGAAATGTATTATGAACGTAAAAAGAAAAACAAAAATAAAACCATCATCTTCTCCAAAGTATTTTGGTAAGTTAGTTAACTATGAATTGCAAAATTAAAACCCTACATTGCTATAATTCATTTCTTTGCTATGAGGATATGTAATCATTCACAAGATGTTTTGGTCACTCTTGTTACTAGGTTTGCAAAACCCCATTACCTTATATACATTGTTAGAGTTTTAATATCATGATTTGAATGTATAAGCAATATTCGTAAGTATATTCTATTACGTAAAATATACGATAAAATCATCACTAAAATTAGTATTTTGATATGATTCTTAGAATACAGTATTTGTGATAGTCATTGATTTCAAAGTAACATCAGAAATGTATTATGAACGTAAAAAGAAAAACAGAAATAAAACCATCATCTTCTCCAAAGTATTTTGGTAAGTTAGCGTGTTATATTGTGTTGTGTGTGAACAATCCCCTATGAATTGTAAAATTAAAACTCTATATTGCTATAATCTATTTCTTTGCTATGAGGATATATATTCATTGACAAGATGTTTTGGTCACTCTTGTTACTAGGTTTGCAAAACCCATTACCTTATATACATTGTTAGAGTTTTAATATCATGATTTGAATGTATAAGCAATATTCGTAAGTATATTCTATTACGTAAAATATACGATAAAATCATCACTAAAATTAGTATTTTGATATGATTCTTCTTATATGAAGACCATGAGCGTATAAAAATTGTTTATGATGGAGAAATATTTAGTCAAGGATGGTCCTAATGAACGATGGTTTTACTTCGTGTTTTGGTAAAATCAATAAATCAAAGTGGCTAAAACTAGTGTTGGGTTCATCACGCAAATCGATAAAGCCGCAGACAGCAAGGTCAATTCAGTTATTTATTTTACCACACCCTGTATCGTAAATGATTATTTCGAAAGTTTCGGATTATTACAAATACCCGAGAACATGATATACATGAATGATGAATGATATACATAGCATGAATACAGTCGCACATAAATTAATACCAATGCGAACAGTATCCGGTGTCACTCTGGGATTCCATTTTCTTTAATAACGTGTACCATTCTTATTTTTAACTTATACGTGGGACGCAAAAAAAAAATCCAGAATGAATAAGGAAATAATATTATGACTGGTCAATAATGAGTTTATTGATTCTAAAAATATTCTCCCTTAGCTTCAATGTACATTTTCATACGAATAAAAAAATTTTGAAACAATTTATGTCACTTTTCCGCGGTAACATGCTTTTTCAGAAAAATATTGACATGTGAAAATTTCAACGAATGACTTATTTTCAACCTTAAATATTCTTATAGCTAAAAAGAAATGCTGTAGTAATTTGCTAAAAACATTACGAATAAACTGTAATGTAAAACTCAAAATTTAAAGACCCTGAAATGCATGAAATATAAGACTAGGTTTTCGTCGTTCTTCATAACTTCATTAGTTAATGGAAAAGTCATTTTAACGTAACACGGCCTTGCGTATTGTGACAGCGGCATTGTGGTGCGTAAAACATGCCCGGTAAACGATGGCGTAGCGGTAACGACCTTGCAAGGTCGTCAGTTTGTTTCCCGGCTACAATTTCCCCTCCCTACTAAATATTTTCTAGCATATTATTACCACGAAAATAATTTTTGCACGGTTATAGAAAATATACACTACATCACAACCTTGTCAAACTGTGACACGCACTCTAACGGTTACCACGGTTGGAGCGCTATATTAATTTATTCTACAAACGAAAAAGTAATTCCATCAATCTATGTTGGAATTAAAATAACTTTGTATGCGCTATTTTTTTAGGATTTTGTTACTCATATGTACATCCGTTCGCATAAGTGACGTCGATTAACTTAACTTTAAATTTATTTAACAGCTAGCTGATGCTCGCCCGTTACGTTGGGTATTAAAAAACTACTAGATAGACCTAGAACCATCTACGAACAATTCAGCATCAAATGAGTATAGTCATATGCCGATACGGTTAATAGTGATCTGATAGAGCTTCAAAAGAACTGCATTTTCATTATATGTATAGAAGATAGATAGAAGAAAAAGATTATTTATAAGGTTCCAATGATTAACGTTCATGGTGATATTAGAGCACTTTTACTTAAATCAAACAAAAGTTTTATATCTTACGATGAAAGATTTTCACTATGGTATAATTTAAAATGTCGAGACGACGCGACGTTAGTTAGGGCCGAAAGTCTCTATATCGCGTCACAATGTCACGGAGAAATTCACCTAGGTCATTGGACATATATTCTGAATCAATTTGTCGAACGGGGCTATTGCGACAGATTTGGTCACTACTAGTGCTCGTCCAGTGGTCGAAATTTGTCCATAATAATAGGTACAAAGCATTTTCTTCACGTGTGCATACATCAGTATTTCTTTTTGATTTATCTTTCTTTATTTGGTAAAATTGTATTCAGTATTGTGAAAATATTATAGATTGTAGACTTAAGACTTATAAAATAAAGGTTTCGACTCTTCGACAGTATGTAAAGAAAATGTATATTTAAAATTGTTTTCATTAAAAATAATAACATTAAAAGAAACACTGTACTGTTACTGTACTGCTCTATCTTCACCTATTTATTAACGTATGTGGGTTTAAGTTATGATCATAAATCTTACCTAATGTAAGTGACTATAGGGTATAAGGTAATATATACCAACAACACACACATACCAAATCTAGAAAGCGACGGGCACTCAAATTCAGTTGCCGGGGCACACCTGTAGATGGTTGATGACAGGTTTTTAATTTAACTAGCCTGGCAACCTTAAGTAATAGCCTTAATTACTACCATGGAAACTATACATGTTTTTCGCAATCTAGTCACTACTCGTCAATGTCAGCAGGCGATAAATAAACAAGCCACGAATGCGTGTTTAGGGTTACCGATTATACTTTATTACAACATATCCTAGGCTATTTTTGTTACATATACCTTTTGATAAAAATATGCAATTTGCAAAACATGCAAAATTATGCAAGAATACTTTCAATCTATATTGTAATCTTGTGCTGTAACTATACTGCATCTCTGTAATATTATGGATAGAATGAATTAGAATAACAAAAAAATTTTAAAATAAAAAAAAAGTGTAATTTATATTTAATGACAATTAATTATTAACATGTGTTAAAAGCACGCAACAAAATGTTTTAAACGAATAAATAGATTTGAAAAATACTTTCTTTTTCTTCCAAATACTTAATTCCTTGCCTAATCAAAAATATGACACGTTAGTTTTCTGAGAAAAAGTTGGTAACCCTATCCGTATTACGAACATGCGATATATATAATTGCCATCTTAAATGACGGACAATATGAAATTAATGTTTTTGTTTATATAGTTTCAGGTGTCTCGATAGCTTATAAATTCATATTTCACTAGAGCTAAAACAACACCGTAACTCTATAAGTGGGTCTTATTAGTTAGATAATGGAATAAAACTGATTCTAAATGTTTTACAATTCGTGTCGTTCGATTACTTTGTATATTTTCCTCATGTTGACATCTATAAGGTGAACAATGTAATTTGCTATTCAATAAGAGACAGACCTACAAAACAGGTAACAGATATGAGCGAGTTGTGACGGTGCGACTTTATGTATTGTGTTTCAAGTTATGGAAATTTTGAAGTGATGACTTGCGGTATCGTGGCAACAATATACGGTCGATCGACATAGGTTCCATTTCTAAAATAAGACAGAATTTTCAGTGAAGAATAACATAATGATGGAACTACAACATACTGGTAGCGTTTTTCTAATATCTAATTTCTAATTCAATTGAAAATCTGTGTTACTATGCCTATATTAAACTTAAAAACATCGGGTTGAAATGTTGAGACTATAGCCAAATGTTAACCACGTAAAAAATAGAAAAGAAATCGCTATTAACATTCGTTTAATGTTACTTTACACACATTAAAAATACATTATCCTTACAATTAATTGAAGTACTTAGTTATATACGGTAACTAATAATCTATGTGTATACACAAAATTACATAATACTTGTAATATAACATATTTGAATTTACCTGAAATAGAAGCCGGTATAAAAAATACTTATTTGAAATAACATTTAGTTTTTCGTAAAATTACTAAATACACTTAAATCGTTTTTGTACATAATTCGAAACCGCGGGCAAAAGCTTGTTCGTTATATTACAATAAATAACTTAATTTTGTCACAAAAGTAATGATAAGTGAATTGCTGGATGAACTGGGCGCACTAAAAATTTCCCGAATGAATAAGAAAAAAATACTATGACTGGTCAAGCATGATTGATGGTTTTTCAAAATATTCTGCATTAGAATATATTTGTGCTTCTCTTCCGTGGTGACCTTGGAAACACGTTTTTTATACTCTTCAACATCGCTTTCTGGTGTTGAAATTCGTTGACAGAGTAAATATTTCTTGATTTTTGAAAACTAGAAGACGTCGAATGATGCAATGTCGTGACTGTATGACCCATAAATATTTACTTTTTTCCCTTTCAAAAATACGTTTGTCTGTCTGGTACTTAGAGCTGGTATTGTCATGGTGTAGATACAGCGATTTTGGTTATTATTCTGGAGTTCCTCAGAAACCTTCGGTAAACGAATGGTAGTGTACCGATCGATATTGACTGTAAAACAATCCTTAATAAGGAAAGTAAAGCCATTTCTCTAGTTTTATTTAACAAAGTAGTAATCAACCGCTTAGCCGCAGACCACACGCTCGCCAATTTGGTTGGTTTCGGTTCACTTGCAAAAGACCTAAATTATCGATTGCTACTTTCTTTTGGAATCGTAGCTGTAAATCCATGTGTGTGTCACGTGTCACTATGTCCCACAACAAATTTGACGTCCCTTCGCTAAAATTATAACATTGCATCAAATGACGCGGTTCGTGTTTTGATCTTCAGATAAATTTGAGGGATCAATAAAGAATACAGTTTTTTTACACCCAAATGTTTTCTATGATTGATTGTACCTGAGTCATGTCTTTACCTAAGGATACTTGAATCTCATAGTAGGTCACATGTACATGTGTTTCCATAACACAGCATATAGCATTGTTGTTTTCGTTGTTCACACCGGTAATTTCGTCACAGAGATTAATTAATACGACCGCATTGGAATTCTGCAAACCATCTATAAACAGACGACTTGCATGGTTCTTCATTGCCAAAAGCAGTTTGAAGGCGAGCGACATTCTGCTGAGGCATCAAACTACACTTAAAATCTTAGTAAATCATACTACAAAAATGTTCACGAGTTAAATCCTTAGTAACATAGATCCGCAATATTTAAAATGATACCAAAACATAAAAACAACTGACAAATAGGTGAAGCAAACTGCGTTTTAAAGCCAAAGAGAGTCATTTTCAAATGTCGTAATTTTTTTTAAATGTTATTAATGTAAGTTGCCATTTCCGGAAATGTTTAGCCTTATGTATACTACTTTATCGGTGTTATTACAAAAAAGTTAAATACGTATTGAACCCTGGCTTTAAAAAGGTCTCGTATTAAATGCACCGCGGTCGCTATATATTCACCATCTTGCTCTTTTGTCTCGCTTTGGTTACGTTAGGTTAGACTTGTGAAAAAGGATAACGCGAACTTGCCTCGGGCGAGCGCGGTGTATTTATTACGAAACCTTTTTAAACCAAGTATTTAACTTTTTTGTAATAACACGGTATATGTTTAAACGTTGTCCATAAGCTCTTAGTAAATATCTTATGTTATTTAATCATGTTAGATTTCATAAATTATTTTTAATAGGTTCTCCAATTTTCAGGTTTATATATGTTATATATGTATTTTATATATATAATTAAAATATTTCTAATTATCTTAAACAGCAACTGACCCTCATAGAATATTCTACATGTGCATTGTAAAATTACATCACGTGCAATCATATTCTTTTGCTTTAACAAAAGAAGTTGAACCAATCTAGATAGACCAACAATGATGTCTTTGTTAGGTGTTTATGCAGTTCACGATTCGTATGGCCTTGTATATCTCACTTTCATACATACAGTAAATACTCGTATATTTACTATTTATAGACCTTGTATGAAATGTCAAAGGATAGTGTATGTAAGTTACATATATGTATATCTAGATATAATGTATTAGTAACATGATTAATCTTATATGTTATTTGTATGTTATAATGTATAAAAACTATGTATCTATACTATAATAAGAATGTAAATCTAAAGTGTCTGTAAAAAAATGTTGCAGGTGTATAGGAATATCTGGGGGCGATAGACACGAGCATGTCCGTCGCTCCGGGCAGTTAAACTGCACAGGTCCATGTGGTGGAGGTGCATTATGCTGATGCGACTCCCACAGTTCGTTAGGGGGAATAACACCCATTTCCCCTTGAGGGGTCCACCATCTTGACCCCTCAGGCCGCAGTTTGGGTCCCTTAGGAGGGGACAACACCTGTTGGAGGAGCAGATGTAGTGTCGATTAGACAGTCCCTGCTTCTCCGGCCAAAAGGTGTAAGAAGGTGCCATGGGGTTTTAATCCGTGCGATTCGGGAATATACATCCTTTGCTGCCCGGCGAGATGGATAACCGTTAGGGATTCCCGCATGGAGAAAAAAAAGGTGTATAGGAATAAGTAATAATATACATTTCAATCATTTTTAGAAATGTCTGTCTATCTGTCTGTTTGTTTGCATACACAGCACTGCTAAAGTATTGCGGTTCATCATAAAGCATTCGAGTAACATTTAGTCTTTATTTCATTAAAATCTGTTTGATTTATCAAATGTTATTGTAATTTAAATGATGAGGCGAATTAAAAATGAAAGAAAGTAGATAAGTAAATGAACTTAATACAGTATATAATAAGATGCTAAATAAATCATCTAGGATCAAAATGAAACCGCCATAAAGGCAATAACCTCTTTAAAAAATCCGTCATAAAATAGTTAAACGAAATCATAAAAATAAAGAGATAAATATATATAATAATAATAAATAAATAATAATGAAAAAAACACGCAATAGTTGCTCACAGATACGATTTTTAACTTACACATTAAATAAAACGATAGCAAAAAAAAAAGGTGCGGGCCAAGAGTCTGCATAAGTAATCTTCATTTTGTTCTTAATTCTTACGGATGACTCCCTCGATCATTCCTCAGTGTTATGACCTATTTAAAATTAAAATCTGACGAGATTGTAACATAAATTAAGTTAAAAATATATCGTAAGTAAAGCTACAAAGTAGGTAATAAGACTGCGCAAACAGATATTGCGTAACGTCGTTGCGTCAGGCTTACAGGTTCGTACGAAATCGAGTTCTTAATGTTACTAATACAGATAAAAAATTCTAACATATTTATAAAATCACCTATAATAATTTGAGATTATTATCTGTAACTTTAATAACGCATATTGCTTTTTAAATATTTTATGGAAATTTGTTCTAGAATCGTTAAAATGTGATACAATATTAATGTAGTGTACTGTTATTTCTCTTGTTATTAAATTAAGACGAGTATAAGGGCATAACTGGGACATCCTGATTGTAACGAGAACAATAACATTATTTAATTTGAACGAATGAGTGCATTAACGTAAATTAGAGTCGATCAGTTAGGTCAAGATTGCGTACCGCGTACTACGCATTTGTTAATAGGACTGTAACTGATAGTAACTAAAGTTATTGAGTTTGTAGTCCGGTGAAGCTGTTAAGACTTTGCATGGTCAATAACGTAGTCAGTTCGAAAAAAAAAGTTATTGAGTGTGACTGCTATCCTAAATAGTCTTAAATAATCGCTACATATTATAAAACAAAGTCCTCTGCGACGTCTGTCTGTCTGTTCGCGATAAACTCAAAAACTACTGAACGGATTTTTATGCGGTTTTCGCCAGTAGATAAAATGATTGAAGAGGGAAGTTTAGCAATATAATTTATCAAGGTTTTCTTTTATTGTCAAGAGCGGGAGAACGTATGCCGGGCCCGCTAGTATTATAAGAGAGTTATAAAGATATACGAGAGATAAAGTAAGTTTGGTCGTTTGTTACGCTTTCACGCCGTAACTACTCAACCGATCATATTCAATTTTTGCATACACGTTGTCAATGCTATAGAAAGAGACATAGGGTACCCTTAATTCTGAAAAAAAAAAGTGTTGTTCCCGAGGGATGGGTCAAGTGTACATTAACGAGAGCCAAACCACAAGCAAAAGCTAGTATGCCTATAAACGTACACTATATTTGAAAACGACATCGATCTGAGATTATTTATGATTATTTAATTAATCGCTTCTTTATTTATCACGTAACGAAATATTTCTGGACTATTCGTGAAACCAATTATAGTTTTAGTAAAACACCATCTAAATACCAAAACTTATCTCGAAAAACCACGAATTCAATGAAATAAAAAATCTAAACGCCGTTATGAAAAAACATCAAAATTAGTTATTAGTTTATTTGCAATTAATTTGTAAAAGCATTACATTAATTAACATATAGTGTTCGCGTGGCAACTGTATGTTAACATACAAAGATATTTTATTTATATCCCTTTAAAGCGATATTGCGTTAGTTTTCTCTAGTGTATATTGAAATAGATCGAGTACAAGTTGATCAGATTCGTGCGTTGGCTAGAGGCACGATTTGTGTGCTGCGAGCGCAGCGCAACGTGGCGCATGGCGCGGGCTGGCATCGCCCGATACGGAACCACATACTGACCTAGCACTTTCTTTCGCCTGTACACTACTAAATACAATGCCAATGTTTTTTTTCTCAATCATTTTGAATGCTTATTATTAAAAAATTACGTATCTTTACATGATGTTTGGTTTCACAATAAATTGTCTACTTTAGAGCTTTTATAAAAGTGAATGTCGAGTTCAAACATGTTACCATTCATTCTGGAGCGTGACAAGAATTTTTATAATAAATATTGTTTAATGTTTTATGCCAACGCAACTCCATCTACGGTTCAATGTATTTATTTAACGCTACATCACAGACAAAGAGAAATACCAATGATTAATATCACTTTTACTGATCGAGCAAAACAATAAACAATAAAAAAGTAAATATAAATCCATAAAACAGTTTTGTGTTAAATTTTAGAACATCCTAGTTAAAGTTAGTGATTTTTTTTATCTTTGTTATAAATAAAGGTCCACTGAATTAAGGTTATTTTCTTATATTTTTTGGTACCAATTACCTGTGACTTCATGTAAGTGGACTATTAATAAATATATATATTTTTGTTTAATTAAGTAATTGTCATTAATGCAAGTGGTTTCTCTTACAATATGCTGCTTTAATTACAGGGGTAAACACTGTTTTTGTCACACGAACTTTGTTATGATTTTTGTTTATGTTGGTGTACCCTTATTAAAAATACATAACAGTTTTGTTTCTATCGCATCCAGTTTTCTTGTGATAGCTATATATTCATTTCTAACCTCATATGTTTCTTTGTTTAAATAACTGCATTTAGTTGACTGGGTAACCATTGTGTTTGCTAAATTCAATTTTATTTATGTTAGTTACATCCTAAATATGCTAGGAGAGTGTTTGAACAACCCCAAAAGTTTCTGTTATGTGTGTGGAGAATTAACTTTTACATCTCAGCGTCGAAATTTCACATCACTAATTGAACAATGCTATTTAGACTATTTTGGTTTTCCTGTGAGGAATCAAGACAAACCCTGGGTTCCTGGTTAAAAAATGATCCTTTAGTGAAGCCTGATCACATACTTTTACCACCGTTGCACATAAAGCTTGGCCTAATATTTTTTTTTGTAAAAGCTATGCCCAACGATGGAGATGGATTCTTATATCTAAAAGAGAAATTCCCCTAACTCAGTGAGGCGATAAATAAAGAGGGAATATTTATAGGTCCACAAATACGGCAATTAATGGAGGATAAGAATTTTGAAGAGAAACTGAATGATAAGGAAAGACTCGCCTGGAAATGTTTTGTGAATGTTGTTCAAAATTTTCTAGGTAACCATAAAGCGACAATTACAAAGATTTAATAAATGAACTTATGATATCATATTAAGCTGTGGGGTATAATATGTCCTTAAAAATACATATGCTGAACTCTCATCTGGATTCCTTTGCGGCAAATTTGGGTGCTGTGAGTGAGGAGAAGAGTGTGAGTGAGAGGTTCCATCAGGATATTTCCGTATGGTAGAAGCGCTTTCAAGGGAAATCGAGTTCAGGAATGCTAGCAGATTATTGTTGGAGACTTAAAAGAGACCTACAAACAGCCAAATATAAAAAAAAAACATAAGTAATTATTAGATATTAGGAAGGAAATTCTATGTGTGGCTGATTTTTGTACTATTTACAGAAATATATGTATTTATGTCACAACAAAACCCGATGGGTTTATTTTTTTCATTTATATATTATTGTTTGGTGGCCCTAATATATTCAAAATTTGATATAAGTTTTCATGTGACAAAAAAACATACAAATTTGTTGACCAGTGTTATTAGATAAAAATATTTGTATCTACATTTATCTATAACCTAACGTATATAGTTAAATATCATAAGTACTACTTTTATATTACATAGAAAGCTATAAAAGTTCAGTTTGTGATTATTCACAATTTTGACTTGTAAAACACAACAACTCTTACAAAATACATTATCATGTATTGAAATAACTTTAAATATATAAACGATACATAGTCACTATACCATTAATGAAACAAAAGTAGAACTACAGGTAAAGTTAATATATTATAATTAAATTACAATAATATGACTTCATCATGTTACATAACAATCTGTATCATGAAATTAAATAGTAGTTCCAAAAGATACTTGACCCATTTTTAAATTGTAGTATGGCAAAATGATTGCAGTGTATCTGATGATATGACTAACATACCACTATGCCCAACTGTAAACTGTATTTGATTTGTTTATTGAACATAAATAGTTAATAGAATTGTATACCTATATGACTATATAGTACAGTAAATATCTTTAGAAATATCAATTTAAATATTTTTAAGGTACTTGAAAAAAGATCACACAAGCCGGCAGTGCATTTAATACACAAGTACCATTTTTAATATATACATTGAGATTGTGATAGAAATGGGAAACAAACCAAAGACATTTCATAAAACCTGTACAAAAAGATTAAATATAAACATGAAGTTCAATATATTAAATAAATAGTTTTCCGAATTTTAGAAGAGTATGTAAGATATAGTTTATGGTATATTAGCTTGCCGAAGAGATATCACATTTATTAGATACTAGCTTTTGCTTCCAGCTTCTAACATATTTCTCATTTATGTAGATATGACTAAACTCTCGGAAAATGTCAATTTTGTGAATGAAGGGTATTTATTTTTCACCAATCTGGCAATGTTTATGCAAAATTTTAAACAATTTATAGTATAGTTAAGGCATAAAAGCATAACAAGCAAATGTGTTGATGAAAAGTAAATGACGCTTTATGTAACTTTACCTGTTATACTTTGAAATTAAAGTAATGAATTATGGATCTCCTTTGTTCTCAGAGATATAGTATGAACCTTTTATTATAAATGTATTAGTTAATGCAGATGTAATTTTAGAAATCAATTCAGGCAATTCCTGATATTAGTGAGTACACATACAAACTGTCAAAATTCATTAGTATTGAAATATAGATAAAAACATTTTAATTGTTGAGGAATAAATATTATCATACAAAATAATTCCAAATTCATTTAAACATGTGTTGGTTATTATTTATTTTACAATTAAATAACACGTATAAAACAAAATAGGTCATAGACATAAATATACAAATAAAATAACACATGACTGTCCAATATTTGCATAAATACCATATTTACTTACAAAATTGTAATATAGAATAGGCAATTTTGTTTTTTTTTCAAAGTAAGAATGGTAATAAATCATTTTAAATTGAAAATATTCACTATATTATTTTACCTTTACAACCACACTGTGTTGATATTTGGGAGGTGAAGTAGTGTACGGTATCGTGAACTTTAAAATAATAAAATGAAATAAATATTTTCTGCTGAAGTGACATCGATTATAGATAACCTCTTGTCACGTAAATCACTCCGTTTATTAAAAAAATATATATGTCGAATAAGATTTGAAGAAAAGCTATAATATGCTAGTAACATTTGTAAGAAAGGGGTTAAATTTACATTTCTCCAACTTTTGCTTATGAAAAATCTATGAGTTACAAAAATAAGATATCTACGGAATACTCACGTTTTGTAAGATGTAGAATATTATGTATGGCAAAAAGAGCACGACAGGTTTTGGTCTCCCGATTATCCTTTGTAGTAGTAATCAGCTGTATGCACAAACTTGTGGTCACACTTTGTGTAAATTATTTTTACTGATAATCCGAAATAGCACAGTATAGTACGACAAGTAAAACAATAAAAGATTCACTGGTCGGTAAAATTTATCAAGAAAATAATTTGCTCCAAATAAATCGACACAACACAGCGCACTCACTCGCGAAATCGAACACGAATATAATGTTGCCAAGTAAGAAGAGTGTTCTCCCAAAGTGTCAAAAAAAAGGAATTACCCACAGTAACTTTACTTTTTTGCCAATCTTTGTTAAGTATAGACCATCTAATTTTTATATCGGTATAATAATTAGATTCCAAGAATCTTTTATGGTTAAAATTATATAAACTAACGGGACACGAAAACTTGACGAAACGAAAATCGTATCAGACTGGATTGAGCCTAGCTTACATCAAGAGCAACTAGTGGTGTTGGCTAGTATATGTTGTAGGCCAACATTACAGCAGGGATTTGCAATTGTTTATAAATCTCTAAGTGACCGCTGTTGTTTTTAAATTGCTGTCACGCAAATGCAGTCACTTTGTTATGCTCAAATAAACGAAAAAGAAATTGATATTAATATACATATATGTGGCGCTGCCTCATTAAGTGGACGTATTACGTACCCTACCATTGGTGACCCCGCAATTTGCAACACGCCACTTTTAACAACCGTGAGTTTATCTGCATTGATAATCATCAATTAATCTGCTTTTAAAATGTCGTTATACGACAATACTTCAAAAAGCAAAACGGAGGACAGCGGTTCTAAAACGAATGAAGAGACATTTACACCATCCGATATTTGTCGGGTCGGAGTACTACTTCCACCGTTTTGGCCCGAGGAACCCGTAGTATGCTTCGCGCAAATTGAAGGAAGTTTTGCACTTTCTGGTATCAAAGATGACGACACTATACTAGGTCAAAAGTCAGTTATATACCGCTAATTGTGCTATATAACATTGAGCTGAAAATGAAAGACCTATTTGAAATTATAAACAATTTTACCGTATATTTATATTTTATTATATGGACGTAATTAACAACTCTGAAAAATATTTCTAACTGTATTTCTATTTCGAAAATATAGTAGTCGTATAAAATCGTAAACTAACATTGTTTAAAACAGAAATATACCAACGATCATAAATTTACACTAGGTTATGTATTTATTGAAAATGCAATTTCTTCTATGAATAGCCTACAAACACTATATTTATGTACAATATAGTAAAGTTGATTTAATGTAAATGAAATGAATATTCGAACGTTTTTACTAAGTATTATGTTAAGATTATTAACTATAATAATATTAAATGCACATTACTAATTAACAATGAAATATTTATTATATGACATAAAATTGTTACTACGATACGTTAAAGTATTTAAGGAGTTATTCAAAAACATAAAGCTTAAAAGTGAGGAAAGTTTTTTTCTGGCAACATACTTTAAATATTTCCTTGATACGTTTTACTGCAGTCTATCGACATGAAGTTGGTAGTGTGTTAAACAAAACATTGTTATAGAACAGCTGTTTATTGTTTGCGATAACATCGCCATCTTTTATTTATTCTGGGCAATGTGGATGTATTCCTAAAAGTAAAAATACTTCTAATATTTCATAGATGTCGCTAAAACTCTTTTATAAATTTCGTGAACATCTTGAGTTAGTGTGTCTATTGTAGTTTAGATGTCGTTGAGTTTGATATTCGTTATACGAGTTATTCGTTTCTATAGATTAATTACCACAGAGGATATTACTCTTTAGCTGTTTAACCTATTTTACAATATAAAATAGTGAATTATATAGTATTGTGTACTTTACATATTTACGTATTTTGAAAAGATTGTTTAATAACAATAGTGGAGTTATATTATATATGTATACTCACTTCAAAAAGTAACGTGTAACGAATGTTGAAAAATTAAGTTTCAACATAATTTTATGTGTATTTCAATATTAAGTGATACAATCGTAAAACGTGAATGAAGAACGTAGAACCATAGTTTATTAACATAAAAAAGTGGGCCCCTCCGGGATTTGAACCCGGGACCTCCTGCACCCAAAGCAGGAATCATACCCCTAGACCAAGAGGCCACATAAACTATGTTTACCAAATATTACATTATATTCTAATGCGTTGTATTATGGCAAAACTGTATACATAAATGAGAATTGTATCAGTTGACAATCTACTGGAATATTTTAACGTTAAAACATATTTTGTGTAGTATGAACGGAGTACAGAGAATTGCCTTTAACACTTTTTTAAATTTATTTATTTAAGGTCCACAAAACTGAGTCCGATGAACAAAAATTGACATGAACTCTGCTAAAGGTGAACACAACATATACAAAATAAGAGAAGTGTTTCATATAAATAAAACAAAAGAAAATTAAAATAAATTAAACATTAATTTTTTTTCTAGTTGAGGCCAAAGAAACACAAAAGAATATATCAAATTTGAAACGTAAACTATTACAAAAAGAAAGTATGCGATACAAAGGGCAATAGTCTACAGTCTTGCTAATGGTAGATTACAAGTTTGCAGATTAAGTCAACGCCTGCCTATACGTGGCACACTGAAGGGTATTTTTTGAAGAAAATCAGGAGATTCTAGAAAACCGTGTATATAAACATTACATCAGCCATCTTTCTACAAGTCTATAATATGAAAGGTAAGGGAACATAGGAAAGGTTTTTGTACTCTTTCTATTCTATCCATATGAACCTGATAACGAGTGATTGGACTATAATATTCTAGAATACTACGAACTATTGAATTAAAAATGATAATGCTTAACATTGACTGTTGAAATATTTTTAATTGCCTGAAGACGAAGATAAATCTGAGAGATGAGATGACTTATGAATAATATTATTAATATGCGGTTGTTTATTAATAAGATAACAAGATGCCATATTTACGTTTCCTTTGCTGAGGTTGCATCTCAAAATCTCATTGTTATTCCACGATTATACAAATCATCTTATAGCAATTGCCTCGATATTCCAAATTTTTACAATTAAGAATACTTGTCAAGGTTAAGTATGTGCTTTTAGATTTCTATAAATATACATTAATTCACAATATATTGTGTAACCTTTCGTGGTATTACGTAATAATTAATTACTGCTTAGGCTAGGGTCAAAGAATAGCTACCTCCTTATGGGTTCTTGCGAATTTATGAGACCATTGTAATATGCTTTAAGAATTCGTATACGTCTTTATAAGTCGTCATTATTGAGGATGATTTGATATCTATTAGTACGTGATTTGGCATAATGTAAGGAACTTTTTGGAAGTCGTGTATTTTTACTAATTTCAATTGCCTGTCGGGCGACGGTGATGGAAAACGGCGTTAGTAAGCCAGAAACCCTGATAAATATTCTTATAGTAACACCGTTGTGTAGAAAATAAGGAAATGTGGCTTTTACTGCGTTTGGAATTACTAATAATATATCGTCGTTGGCGTAGTGACGAAGTTCAAAAGAAGTTTTTTAAAAGAAGGCTTTATATCAGCAATGTGATACTTATGGGCTATTATTATAATATTTATATGCTTTACACCAAGCGGGTGTTCAATAGTGCATATATAGGCGTAGTGGCCTATATACACGAGGAGACTGTTATCTCTGTACTAAAAGTATGATTTCGAGACCCTGGAACATGTTACTAGTACAATACACTGAATATTTTTACTCGCAAGCCTAACACGCACAACAAAGACCACCCCCACATACGTGCACATACACACAGGTACGATGAAAGGGTTTTATTTTGTTTCTATTGTTCTTCGAACTTGGCTAGTTTAGTTTAACCGAGTTGACAGATACAAAATAAATGTTTGAGTTCGTGAGGTACAAATGTGCGCTTCACCAATTTGTATATGTATGATTAGCTAGTTTAGCTTAGTAGCATTCGAGTTGGTGCATCCAAGTCAATAGCCCAAGCCAAGGTTCGGCCACTTTGACACCCTGAGCTTGTTGCCAAGCTGCTGATCATCGTAAACGCTCGCCCCATTAGTCCGGTGAAGCTGTGAAGGCATACCAGTCTAACAGCGTACAGTCAATTCGAAACAAAAAGATGTAAAGAAAATATTTATAAAAATTTTAGTACGAAATAAAATTTATGTCTTTGTGAAACGTACATCTCCAAACGTTGAATAAATTCGATTATAATAGAATAAGATCGGTTTATTGGTCTAATTAATTAAGTGAACAGAATATATCGTTGTAATTTGCCCTAACAAGAATATTCTGTGCTCAAGTTTCTTTTGTATATCAGTTGTTTCTAATCTATCTAAGTGAGACTAGATTGTTGGTCGGAAATTACGTCGCGTTGAAGTGATACAGTGATTTACAGTTATTTATTACACACGTGTTAATTTGTACAACGAGGACGTAGCTTAAGGTTTATTTGCATTCCTTGTTTCGACAACACGTACTACCTTTGTTAATACGTTAACTGGTAATAGCCTTATGTCATTTCGGACACGTAATTTAACGTAATTACAAAATTACATGACCAATGCGTATCGCATGAAACAACCGACAGTCAAGGAAGCGCGTGGCTACCGACTTTAACGTAATCAATGAGCCGAATCTATTGTGCAATATGAATTTTATTATTTAATTCAATGACCTATTTTAGAGTAATGTGTACTGGAACGGGTTTTGGACGGTGTATCTGGTAATTAGTATACGTTTCATGCTTATCTAACTATGCGTAGAGATTTTATTTTGCTGGAGCACACTTATATTTTGAATCTCTAAAATATACCGAAATAATTATTATATGACCTTTATTCCGTTTTTATATTACATTTATAGATGTTAAGCTTATAACTGTCTTGCAAAACATCACTGATGGCAAGAAAAACCGGTCAAAAACTCGACTGGAATACTTAATATGTTGGAATGTTTTCTCGTATTTTTATATGAAAAGAATACAAACATCTTTATAAGTGTTTTACGCAAGGTCAAAGTTACATCTATACTTAATATTATAAAGAGGTAATGTTTGTGAGTTTTTGAGATTGTATGGGGATAATCTCAGGAACTACTGGTCAGATTTGAGAAGTTCTTTCAATGTTAGAGAGCTCATTTATCGAGGAAGGCTATATATCATCACGCTAAGACATTCTGTTAGAAGCACGTTAGAAGCATTGGGACTATAGCAAATATTATTATGAAGTCCTAAGTTTTGTATGATAAAATTAGTTAATTTTGGAGATAACATTAAATAAAAGAAAACCAATCGTTTGCCTGTCAATCAACAGTGTTTACTTTTTCTTGTCGAGGCGGAGTGTGTGCAGAAGCCCGGAGCCTGTTGCGTTTACTAGTTACTTCTGCTCTATGGATAATTCGACCTTACAGCAGAAATTCAATAAAAATCTAAAGCATTTAATACTATGGTTGATGGTATGATATATGTAGCACTGTTCTTGCTGGGCATAAATGTTGTTTGTTTGAACTTAGAAGTGTTTTCAGATTGATCTTGTATATGAGTATATACATATACTACAAAATCTAGAATACGCATTAAAGGCTCGGGTATGAAGGATCGTTAACGATATTTTATAAGTTCAGTGTCTGTTAGAGCTGCGACTTATATTACTTCTCTAAACCTGTAATTTTTTTTTTTCTTTTCTGAACCTGTAAATCTGGCTCAGTTGAATTCTTCGTGCCAATTTCACGTGAAACATTATATATAGTACTTAGTAATCATTTTACTTTACTGTATATGTAAATTGTAATTAAAGATAGCTATCGATGTGTGCAAATTTGTCGAGATATTTAAAATTGGCCTGATATAAAAATCTGGTTAATTGCCTTTGCATTTTGACTACTGTATATTATTCACTAGCTTCTGCTCGCGACTTCGTACGCATGGAAAAATTACATTGGGCTAACGCTAAAACGCAGCGGAAGCTCTCAAAAGCGGAAAAAACGATTTTGTAATATTATTATTATTGGTGCCCGACTCTTATTGTTCTTAGCGTGATAATATAGCCTTCCTTGATAAATGAGCTATCTAACACTGAAATAATTTCAAATTCTTCTTCAAATCGGACCAGTAGTTCCTGAGATTAGCGCGTTGAAGCAAACAAACTCTTCAGCTTTATAATATTAAGTATAGATAGATATTTATCTTTATATTCGAAAGGGTCGAGTGCTGCAAGTATTATAATGGAATATATTACTCTAAACTAGGAACATCATTTACTTCGGAATATGTTTATTACTTATTTATGTAATTTACCTATTATACTTAATAAAACTAATATGTAGGATTAAATTTCACCTTTATATTGATTATGAGATATGACTCTATATCATATATACAAAAATTTACTAAACATGTACATATTGTTTGCGTCACATGAGTTAATATCTTAATGCATATCATAACTTCAAATCTCCTAAAAATTACTAAGAAAACATTGCGAGCCATTCTGGTACATTTATATGTATGGGTGCGTCTTTCATTCAAATTACGAAATCATGCATCACGTCGCCGTCAGAGCACTAAGCAAACAACGGGAGGTCATATTTCATGATGTTCTTATGAATACAGACTGTTAATTCTCGGAAATAGTATATTATGGCATAATTAAATGGTTATAGACTCCACACACGTGCACGCACACATGCTTACACATGAAAGTGAAAGTGTTTTTATTTTTGTTTTAATTGAACTGAAACAGTTTAGAAAAATTATCCAACACCAAATACATATAAGAGTTGTTGAGGTATGTATGCTTGGTACACGTATATGTTTCAATAACTCATATAAGTATGGATATGTAGCTAAGCTTACGTTAGTTCAGATAGGTCGCGAATTGCATGAATCAGGCAACAGCCCAAGCCGAGGTGTGCCGCGCACCCTTGAGCTAGTTATCAATATAAAATCGGCTGAGTGCCTTAAGCGCTCGCCTTAGTAGTCCGGGGAAGCTGTTAAGACTATGCTAGGTCGTAGCCCGATGAAGCTGTTAAGACCTTGCTAGGTTAATAACGTAGTCAGTTCGAAAAAAAAACCATGCTAGGTCAATAGATCAATGTCGTAGTCAGTTCGAAAAAAAAAACGGTTATAGAACACCGTTAAAATGATCACATATTTACATTGAAGCTTTCGTGACATTCATGACAAAAAAACGATCAAATTAATTAATATGAATGGTGGAATATTTAAATTAGAATGAAGCATGGCTAAAAATTTGGTATAATAATTAATTTTTCGTAAAATGGGCGTTTATTTATATCAATTACAAAATAAAAAGATAAATCCTATGAAAAAATGTAATTTCCATTTTATTTCACTTACTTCTCAAATTAAATTGATATTATTAAAATAATAATAAGTACTTTATTACTTTACGCTATCTGTTATTTTTTCTATGTTATTCAAGATAAAATAATTGCAGAATGCATTTTTTTGTTATGAAAGTCAGATGTGATTATAATCAATGAAGCCATTTGTAAAATGTATTGCTGGCAACGATATGAATATTGAATTATTAGAAGATAACAAACTTTTTATTTTATATATCCTGCCACTGCCAATTTTAAACATTTAAAATGGGAAAAAAACGAAAGTATATTGGTAAGTAAGAAACAAAACTAAAGGCTTAAGTACAGTAATATTCTAAGGTCCAACTCCTTAAAATAGGATTAGTACTATTTTACAAATGGCTTCATCATTACATAGTATAAAACAAAGTCCCCTACCGCGTCTGTCTGTCTGTCTGTTCGTGATAAACTCAAAAACTCTACTGAACGGATTTTCAAGCGGTTTTCACCAGTGAATAATGTGGTTCATGAGGAACGTTTTCGTATATAATTTGTCAAGGTTTTTTTTTATAATCAGGGCGGGACAATGTCTGCCGCTAGTTGATTATAATTACATCTGACCTTCATAACAAAAAAATGCATTCTGCAATTACTTAATCTTGAATCACAGAAAAAAAACGGTTAGCGTAAAGTAATAAAGTACTTTTTATTATTTTAATAATATCAAATATTTAGCTGAAATGATACAAAACTGTTTATATATTACATATGCACGGTATTATTCATGTATCAGTCCATTTTCGATTGACTTTTATTGATTGCAATATAATTTATTGCATGTACATGATTAATCGTTTACATAAATAATTTCAACTAATCTGAGTGTTTATAACAATTTATGCCTATTTATGATACTGTGATAATTATTTCAACAAGTCAGAAATTAAATTAATAAAATATATGTAAATCTTCTTCTATAAATACAATATACTTTTTCGATTTTCGTGAAAAACATTGTTGCAGGTGTCTAAGTAATAAGATACATTTCAATCATTTTTAAAAATGTCTGTCTGTTTTTTTATAGTAGTAGGTACGTCAAAATGACTGCAGTATGCCTGATGGTAAGCACAGTACAGTCCTAAAACAATGGCGATCACCGAGTGACACACTATCCATCGTTGGTCGCCGCTGTCATGCCGGCCTGCGGCCCGTCTGTTTGTATGAACATGCATCACTGTTAAAGTACTGGGTTCACAATAAAACCTCATAAAGAAAATTATAAAGCATATTCTCGAGAGTAACTTAGTCTTTGTTTCATTAAAATCGGACCACTCTATCAAAAGTTATTGTAATTTGAATGACGGCTCGAGTTAAGTAAGAGAGAAAAGTATATAAATAAATTTGAGGTAATATATTTTTTTTATTTATTAGACTTAATTATTTTATTCATATGATTCAGATGATTTTATTAGTCACTGTTTTTTTACATTAGGTTCCACACGGACGGAGTCGCAGGCACAGCT
Source organism: Antheraea pernyi (assembly GCA_015888305.1). Classification (NCBI taxonomy): domain Eukaryota; kingdom Metazoa; phylum Arthropoda; class Insecta; order Lepidoptera; family Saturniidae; genus Antheraea; species Antheraea pernyi. The sequence continues at coordinate 75,841 of MU159913.1, read as the reverse complement.
AGTATATAATAATATATATATTAATACGTGAAGCCCAAACTTTGCATCCCTATTTGACAGAAATGCGCGAACGGATGAACGTGAAACTTGGCATAATTAAAGTTTATATGGAGGAGAAGTGCAGAAAGCTATTTATTTTATATAAAATGCATTAGAAGTACATTAAATTAATTAAAATATGCATTACTCACACTACTGCTTCAATTTTACACAACATATACACACATGTAAAAAAAAAGACATTTTGACATCTGTCAATAAAGGACTTCAAAAAAGGTTATGAAGGAGGTTGCTATGCTCGACTGTATGTATTATTTTACTCTTACGTTCCAATTACCTTTTTTCATTCTACATTCAACTTTAAAAAATCAATGAACTATGGTCGAATGTCGACCACTGGGCGCCCACTAGTTATATTAAATGCTTAACATTATTTTATTTACAAAAATACAATTTACTTACATATCGTAGTTTTCTATTTGATCATTACAGAAAGAATGATGATAACACTTGTACGGAAGTTATAAAGAAATGAGGACGTGTTCGTACTAAATTTTTATGAATACTCCTGTTCGAAGGTCTCGGTTGCAATCAAGGTGGCAAAAAATTACACAAACATTGTGTCTGAGACATATGCTCATACAATCATTATAATATATATATTTTTATATAATACCGGATATTTTATTTTATAAGATATCATTGACTTCCGTTTATAATAGTTTGTTATTATTCCGTTATACGTGGTAAATTAAATGTGTTTTTTTTTCTCGAACTGACTACGCTGTTGACCTGGCGAGGTCTTAACAGCTTCACCGGACTACTAAGGCGAGCGCTTAAGGCACTTAGTCGATTTTATTTGGGCATTAAATGCGATACAAGTGTCAAGAATTCAATCAATTAAATGTCAATAATTTAATTAATTCTATTATAATTGTTAGTCTATAATCGATTTGCAACCGATAGTGCTTAATCATTTAAACCATATTCGTGAAATATATACAACTTTTAATATTTCTCACCAGAACCATTCAACTATAATTGCTAAATTAATAATTTGCTTTTATAAATGTATATATGTCATACATTTCGACACTTTAAATTATAAAGCAACTTATTAGATCTTTACTTATTTATTAGTACTTCGTTCTCATCTATTCGTCGACTAGAGAAAGTATTTTATTTTTAAAATTATTTTACTGTCACAGATGTTATATGTGACTATGTGAGGTAAGGCTTATACACTGACACATTTTAAATTTACGTAGATCTGACTGCTGACGATATAATGTTAATATAAGCTTGAATATTTCTTACGTTATTTGAAAGCAACTTTAATCTGATATTGTTAAAAATGACAAAACGCTGAGCACAAGAATAGCCAAGATCTCAAGGGGATCTGCTGGCATGCAACGATAGATGGTTGGAAAAGATATTATTAAGCTTGACAGTGGTAGCTGGATAGTTATAATGCGATATTGTCTTTTGCGGTTAGCTCAATCTCAGTGTTAAAAATTAAGCATCGTCACGCAACGTCATAATTTGTAGTAGAATTACAAAAGCCTGCAATGATTTTTACTTAAAAAAAGTTAGTCATTTCGGTGGTAATTAGGTACTAGTCTTTGAAAAAATATCTAAAATTATTATTATTATTTAAAGATTTTACTTCTAATTACTGTATTGATTGGATTTATTAATATTATAAGAATCTACTTTAAACATTACTAGAGTTAGAAAGTTTTTCGTGACGTATTAAGTAGTTATATTGAAATGAGTCAATACATATGGCACAATAGTCAATGTATGGAGTGTAATGTATGTTGAGGAGCACATGCAAAATGAAATACCCAAGAGTCTTTAGGATTGCGCAAAGCCAGTCACCACAAAATTAACAAATCTGCTCGTTTGCAGCCAATAAAATGATGAAACAATCATTCAGTATAAATTCATTACTAATAGAAATAACTTATAGGTATTCGTTTTTGTTATTTCAGTGCTGTGGGAAGGCATGGGTTTAAATACCAAGCCAAAACACGACGTTGACGATTTCAAATTAAAAAAATAGCCTTGTATTATTTTCTGAAATGCAGCGAAATTTCAAATTCAGCGGATATTAAATCAGTTTTCTACTGGTTAAACTTTGCACTATGTAAACATAATACACATAATATATATTTTTAAACCGATTGTCGAAAATGCTAAATAAATATATTACAGATAAAATAATTTATATAACCTTTCGTGTTCTATTATTAAAATTATAAATAAGAGTGTTTCGGTCTCCCAGGGGCGTAGTAGTACATTGTAATTGGATAAACCATCAATATTCATGATTATCATGAGCAAGGACTGTACTTTGTCGTGTTGTTAACCGTGTTCCTGCATTTTCCTTGAACTGTCAACGCGAGCGCGCGATTCTGCATGCAGCGGCGTGCGTGTCCAGCGGTCGTACCCGCACAAGCGCCCTCCTCTGGACTCTTCGTTGTTGCAGTCTATAAAAGAATTCGACACAACTCTTTGTCACCTGTGTTTTAGTGGTTATACTAGTGTTGTGTTGTGTGATCGTACCGAACTAGCCAAGGTACATACGTATTTACAATTTACATACACATGTTGATTTATAATACGTAACTTTCTTTATTTTTGCTAGCTACGTTTATATCATACTCGAGGTGCTAATTTTTTTACGTAATTTTACAGTACTAATCTAGTTAATTATGTTCGGAAAATAACAATATTGCCCCTTGTTATTTCTTCAATTACATTAACCACAATTTGAACAGCTACTAACTAACTATAGTAATTTGTACTTAATAACAAAAATGCCTCAAAATGTTAAATCATATTAACATTTTTTTAAATAAACTACATTGGATTTGTTGATATTTAAAACAAAATACAAGCATTTAAAAATGATATCAAATTGTTTATATAATTTTCAATTATATTGGTATGAAGAATAACATCTTTACTTTTCCCATTTCATTGAATTGTATTGAATTCTTATTTAGTCAGGTACTTTCGTATGAGAATTGCAGCGAGGTAAATGTTTTTCTGTGACGGCAGTAGCGAGCTGCAACCGGATCGCGACGGAGATGGTTAGGAAATGTTCAACGAAAACCAAATAGAAATGTCACAATTTCCGTCGGAACGCTTCTTAATATAAATGCAATATTTATTCTCACTGAAAATTTTATATCGATCATTTTATTAGGATTTTTAAAATGAATGTAATAATAATGTAGATATTGTTTTTATTCAAACTGTATATCATTAGCCAATGGCTTAAGTATGAATTAACTAAACACGTACATTTTTCAATAAACATCAGGGTAAAATAAAGAAAGTGTAAAGATAATAAATACGGATTCTAAACAATGAGAAATGTTGTAATGAAATTATTTTATTGGTGTGGAATTATTGAAATAAGAACAAGTGCATGTTCTTCAAACACAAAACTTATATTAACAAAAAACAGTAACCAATTCTATCAAGTATATTTGTAAAAATATCATAATCTACTATTACTTTAATTTTTTTCTGTCTCATGGTGTTACGAGGGGTGTAAGGGGTGTCAACATCTAAGACTTGAGACATCCAAGCCAACCTCACCTGCACGTGGTGCCCCCTGTTGAATAACGAACGAGGCAATGGCGAAAGCGGGGTGGTAGGGTTTTACAGTATTCAAGTGATTGAAGTAAATTTTTATTAAATTACTCAATTCATTGTTAATTTTTGTTGACAATGAAGTTATCAATGACCTTAAAAAACTGTAAAGTCAATTTTTTATTTTCGATTAATTCCCAAGAGATGTACATTGTTACACGAAAAAACTGTTACGTGCAAAAAATCCAGTTGGAAACCGAATAATATTTATTTCGTATAGTGCAATAATATTAGTGTTAAAATGTCAGTGATAAATGAATTCGCTAACGTCTTTGAAAAACACTATCACGGTCAAAAAATGTAAACTTCCTATTTAAAACGTTTCAAATCAAATACTACATTAGGTATAAATGATTTATTATGGATAAAAAACAATAATGTTATATGTATATAACATTTTTATATCTATGTTTATTAACTATATAATCACTTATTTCGATGATTAAATGAACACATTAAGTATAACATTGGGATATATTTTTCTAAATATTTACGGTTATCTTAAATAGTATCTAAGTAAATAGCAAGAGGATTCTTAAAAATATAATCAAATTAGAAGGCTTAATTTTATCTCTAAGAAAATATTAGTTATTTCCTATTTTGATCGGTATACAGTGTTTATGTGATATGCAACATAAAAAGCTTGAAGTATGGATTTAAACTATGAAAATATGCAATAACAGAAAAGGTTAATTTTTAGTTTAATTTTGTTTTCATATTATACTTAGCGGTTATATAACATATGAATAAATGGGATAATTTTACAATATAACTTTTTCATATCTTTCGTGAACAAAAAGAATTCGATACTTCGACAAATATTCCATATATTGTGTCTTTTATCGTTCGTTTTCGATCATACAAAATATTATCAGTGGAAAGTTATATATACATTGAGATAATTGGACGGTATTTGAATTTTAGTGTTGTCATTTAGATTTGTTTGAAACAAAAGTACAAAGCCTGTGCTACTGTTCAAATGGATTTCCAACTTTTGATTAAGCTTATGCGAGAATACCCTAGGGCAGCGGAAAGTTTATTGGCTGATTTTATTCATTAACTGAAAATATTTTGTGAACATTATATCTTGATTTTTGAGTTTTTTATAGTTTGGAATTATCGAAGAATAAATCGTGAATATACGAATTGTTACTTGACGTCGTCTAAAATATGCGGTAACATTAGCAAATTCATATAATTCGATCTTAAATAAAAGTCACTTACCAAATGTATGTAAGCGTAACACTTCAGAACGGCTGCACCTATTTGACTCATTTTCTTTTTGCCGTGTTTGTAAATATCAGGACAAGGTTTGTACGAAAGAGGATGTTTGAAAAAGAAACAGAAAAGTGATAAACTTGGGCTTAAAATAACTATATGAATAAGTTTACGAGAGAGTGAGGAAGAAGTCAGTCGAGATATCTTCAAATTCATATTGCCGGAATTGACAAAACGTTACGTTACGTTCAGAATTAATTATCATGTTATTTTATCAGATAGGCTATTGTAAAGGGAAGATTTGGTCTTACTCAATGGTTGTACTTCGACTACAGGGAAAAGAAAACTTTTTCCAATTGATAACTTGTCAATAGCTAGTGAATAAAAAAAATTTAGAAAATCGACTTAGAAACAGAAGAGGGAGATTTTCTGAACCGTTTCCGCACTCCCTATTAAAACTATAGATTTTCTTCGTTAGTACAAACCGGGTAGTTAATATATAAAATTAAAAATAATTCGGCGTGTTATAGATTTACTGTACTGTACAGTAAAGTACCGGAGGTAAAGACCAACGTAAATACAGTTAGTATGTGATATATTTCCAGAAAATATAACAATGCAAACGTCAACTATCATCGTGCTCGCTTGCCTTATTGCTGTGGCAGTGGCGAGTACACATGAGCAGTACCAGTATCCAGCGGTGGAGTCCGTTCAAAAATCCATATATGATACGCCGGTCCATGACAGGAGTCCGAGAACGAAGAGAGGGTTATTACTTTTGAAAAAGAAGTTACTCCTTGGTAAAGTATTGAGTTGGTTATTACTATGGTTTGCTTTAGGTATAGATAACTGTTCTTTATATAATATAATACTGTATATAAACAAAATGATAAGAGATCTGCCATTGTGCGCGCATCATGCAAAAAATAGTGGATAGATTTCGATAAAAAAATGTTTTTTTTTTTAATTTTTGAGTATTTAGTTATCAACTAAAGAAATCACGATTTATTATCATCTACATTAGAGTTTTAAGAATATTTAGTACATAAAGCGTAGTTCTGATTTCGTTTTTTTTAATGTATTTCTTCTTTAAAAAAAAATACACATATTGTTAAGATAATAAGGAGACGAAGTCGCGGGTGTCAGCTAGTTTTAAATATAATAAACCCTGATCTTACTGTGTGTATAATATAGTTGTATTCTAAGTTTTATATTTTATGCTGATAGTTATATAAACTATAGGTTAATATGGTTCTATCTTTTATGAACTTATAAGGACAAATAGGCAAGAAAATTAAGACAAATTATTTTATTATTTACACATATATTCATTAGTTTGGTTGCCTTTAGATTAATATGTTTGCCGCTTAATAATTTGGGTATGATTATTTAGTTAATTTTACGACGCTATCTAACGAATGTTTTTGGGCTATCGAGGTCATTATTATAGTCTCAAATATTCGCGGTTTTTACAATGACAATAACAAGTACGTGTTCAAATTCCATTTCGTCATCCAAATATTTGTTTTTAACATATTCAAGGTAATAGAAGTGACTGGACATTATTTTACGTATAGCGTCATATAGTTTTTTTAGGATTGCTTATAATCACATACCGATGGGCATCATTTAGTTTATTAGTTGTTAGGTCGCTGTACTTGTAGGTACAGTATTATTTAGGTAAATATTACCTTCGTTACGTATTATATGCTGTGTCATCAAAGAATAATTTTTATGTAGTTTGCCGTGTGTGTGGAAATGTTTATGTTATGCGTTGAATGTCCCAACATGGCTGTCGGCCAGAATACAAAGTGCTGAATGTATGTGGGAACTTATTGTCTATTTGCTCATGGTCATAATGATTTGAGATTCTATAGGAGTGATCTTTGATATAATTCACACAATTGAAGTCTTTATTAAAGTATTGAAATGTTCATTTTATGATGCCCGATAAAATAAATACACGGTTACACGATTTAAAAATTAATTTTTCAATTGCTTTTTTGTATTACATATAAATAATTTAAATGAAGATAGTATTAAAATAATTATTTTTTTGATGTTCGATAAGTAACAAGATGACATGATATTTGGTTCCGCTTATTCCTTATATACTAGAGGACCTGGCGGACGTTGTCCTGCCTTGATAATAAAAAAAAACCCTAAAAGTCAACCGCAACGCCACCTACCGGGTCTAATTGCGAATCTAAACCATTCTCGGATACACTGGAACACACACACAAAATTTTATTAAAATCGGTCCAGCCGTTTAGGAGTAGTTCAGTAACATACACACACACAGAAGAAATTTATATATAAAGATGATATTCTGTATATTTAAGTTATATTATCAATACGTTTCAAATGTGTATAAACCAAGGAGAAATAACATTTTTTGTTGTAGCAAATATGTGGGTATATTTTTTCTATACATTCGTGCAAATTTGTCTGTATGAAATCGGTTATATACAGGTTCCATTTGTAGTTCCAAACTTGAAAAATCTTAAAAAACCTAGAAACTTACTATAGCTACTCCCACCGTTTCCAATTGGAAAACTAAGCAATTCAACGATTCACTCAAACACATACCTAGTTGGTTTTAGTGAATGGCTTACGCATGTGTGTAAGAAATTTCGATGAGGTGGACGGAGTGCCATCTGTCATTCAGAATACGAACGACCGTTGAATCATTTGGATATTGTTCATTGTTCATACAACAATTTTTGAGGTTATAGGTAATTTTTAATGGCATATAAATAAATCCAAAAAAAATCTGGATATGGACACCTTAATCACCTACAGATATGAAATATACTTTACGACCTATTCTCAAACCTACCAAATACATTTTTTTTTTATATGAGGCTACCGAACAGACGGGTCACCTGATGGTAAGTGATCACCGCATAGACACTAGCAACACCAGGGGAGTCGCAAAAGCGTTGCCAACCTGTGTATGGGGGAGGGAGGAGTGGGGAAAGGAGGAAGAGAATATGGGCCTCCGGCGCTCTTACTGACCGAACGAAACGCAACAATGCAAGCACCGTTACTTCACGTCGGTTTTCTATGAGAGGGTGGTACTACCCCGGACGAGCCGACCCATTCGTGCTGAAACCAGTAGTGGCTTCAGCGTGGCTCTACCACCTACAAATGTCTTAAAAATCGGTCTAGCTGTTTCGGAGCAATTCGATCATAAACACCGTGACACGAGATTTTTATATATTAGCTACAATGATACTCTAAGAGACATTGTTTAAGAAAAAATAATTGTCAATCTACACTTTTCATTTACTTCATTGGATTGTGTAAAATACATTAGTGCTAATATTTACCAGTGACAATTATTTGACTAACTTATTGCGCCCGAGCATGAGTTCGTAGTTAAGTCTATGTACATTTGCATAATACGATTGCAGGCCTTGAAAAGTACAGGTTTGCGAAGGTTTAATTTATTCACGTGCATGTCATTTATTGGTAAAAAATGGCAATAACGAAGAATTGAAATAAGCCAAATTAAAGAAAACCCACTTTATGTTGCAAGAAACTTGTAACATAACAGAATAACGGGGTTAATTACAGTGTTTTCGCTCTAAAATAATATTAAGACTCGCTTAAAACGAAACTGAACTAAATACGTAGGTACTCGTATAGATATATATAATTATGTATGAGAGAATACTTTAAAATGTTATGAGACTCAATTATGACGATTTATTGATTAGAACTTAATTGAACGTTAATAATACAGACTTTATCCTGATTGAATATATCAGAGTGAGACAATAAAATATAGATTTGCTAAACAATAATGTTCTCGTCTAGGTGTTCTCGGACTGAAGGCGGCTAAAGTCGGAGCGGTGGGTGCTGGAGTAGTAGGAGCAATCGCTCTAAAGAGTAAAGCTGGGTGAGTATTTGCTTCAGGTATATATTCTGATTATTGGGCTCGTATTAGTGTGCGACGGATTTTGTCTAACTCATGAGATTTCGTCATGGGTGAATTCTAAAATATATATATATATTATTATAAAGTTGAGCTACAGTGAGGCTTAATATTGGAAATAATATAAACTCTGCCATCATTTTTTTTCTTTTTAATTTTGCGAACGGTAAAGTACTTTTTTTTTTTTAAATGCTGTTAACAAATTTAATTTAATTTAAAACATTAGTAAATTGCAATTTTATCCTTGCTTATTTTGTGACTAACGGTAGGTTTTTTATTTTATTCAGCTTACATAAAAATATTATTTACACGCATTATAATAGTATATTAGGTTTTTTTTAATAGTCTTTATACACATAAAGAAAGAGACGTATTTTTTGTATTTCTAAATTAAAAACATTAAAAGCGGGACATATATTGATTTGCAGATTTATTATATTAAAAGCACTAAATGCTGTCTGTATCTATAACCGCTTATAATATTACAGCCGTCATCATCCTCCGACATACGTTAAAATCCATAGGTGAGTCGATGGTTTGAGTAAGAATTTATCACAACATACTTTGAGAATGTTTTTGTTGCACCATTATATAATATACACATATTCGTATGTTTAATAGTAGCAAGTCTATATATTTGTTGAATGCGAGTAGTTAATTAAATGCACCATGGGTTCGGTTGTTATATTACTTAATTAATAATCCGATCATATCCCTCTAATATATATCGTTAATTAATAACTATTCTTTAATTTGTTACGCGTATTTTCAAGGGAAAATTCGATTTTATTAAAATTACAATTTTTATTCAAATATCTTTTTTAATATATATATCAGGGACAAAATTATTTAAAATTCCGTAGAACAGCACTCTTGAGTTTGTTGTCAAGCGGCTGAGCGCCAAAAGCTCTCGTCCCATTAAACCGGTGTAGCTATGAAGGCCCATCACGCCAATATTACTCAATTCGATAAAAATATATACATCAGGAACAAAATTATTTAAAAATACAGTAGAACAGCACTCTTGAGCTTGTTGTCAAGCGGCTGAGCACCAAAAGCTCTCGTCCCATTAAACCGGTGTAGCTATGAAGGCCCATCACGCCAATATTACTCAATTCGATAAAAATATATACACCAGGAACATAATTATTTAAAAATACAGTAGAACCTCGATAAGTTAAAGTCCAAGGGAAACACAAAATACTTTATTTATAGAGTGTATAACTTACACACTTTCTTGAAGGCCAAATCATGCCGTTGGTCGAAGTTTTCTAACCAGCCATTGCTAGTTTTAAAATTGTCTCTCTTAACTCGTCAGCTTTTTCTTTCACTATTCTTATACATGTGTATATACATTGTAATTAATATCGCATTCTTGACTTGCTTTTTATGTTATGCATGTTAAAATCACTTGCACCAAAACGTTGACTTTAGTTTTATCCTTAATTTCAGCTTAGCGGTATCAGAATGTATGGAATTACCGATCTTAAATTTCAAATTTTATGTTATTCAATGTTATGGTGGAAGCTGCTCTAAGGTTTTCTTTTGGCGCTATTTTTATTCACTCTTGGTGTGTGGTTTCACTAGTAAACAGACTTAGCAAACTTAATTTTAAACACCGGGTTTTACATAATATAAATATTTCATGTTATGTAACAATTTCTTCTGGATAAGTCGAACTGAGATCGTAAAATAATAAAGGAACATACCTACAGGTGTTTGTTGATAGATTTTACAATCTGAGCCTGATTGATAGCCAGGTGGTAATTTAAAAATGCGTTACGACCACACTATGCTTCCATCGTATGTTTTTTTTCCTCGAATGAAGATCTTATTATGTAATATGAAATAATTTATGATAGATATAGGAATTGATTGACGTGGTGTCTGGATATATATGTAAACAAATAATATGTCTTATCAATATATATTGCACGCGCTTATTAACAATAATATTATTTCTTTGTACAGAACTGATTATTGCATTCGATCGTAAAATTAGGTATGATTTTCAAACAATATTTGATTATGTTTATAAGAGATTTCAAATTCGTAATGTTATCAGGAATTGATTAATTTAACATCGTCATGAATGCTCGTTGAATTCATGGACCATTATTCAACGATAGAAAAAATATCTGATTCAAAAATTATTAAGGCTTATTGGCGGTACAACGAAAAGCTTGGACCGGCGGGACCAAAGTAGTTGAGCACCGAGATAGGATTTTTAAAAATTCATTACCTAAGGGAATTCTGTATGGGGTTAGCAAAAAAATGGTTCCAGAAATGTTTCCCATTAACAATCCCATCGGGCACACGGTTTATACTAAACAAATTACTATTATATATAAAGCTTATTTGTTACATAAATCCTTTTTTCATGTTAATTAATAAACAATTTTGTAGTATTTTAATTATATTACAATTTATAATATATTTTATATTGTAATTAATATTTGGGGACTAACATTGTTAAGTATTTTGGAATGAAGTTCTTTTAAGTTCTTGTGGTAGTAGTTAACTGATAGAAATCGTCATGTAAGTAAATAGCGTTATGTTATATACATTTCCAATCTCCATGTGTCTTTCTTTCTCTCTATGTCTCTTTCTATTTTATAAGAGTCTGCGTGTGCGTACGTAAGAGTATCGAAATCCAAGCAGACGAATATTGTGCGCTGCCGGTTGTATGAATTCAATATTTAATGCTTGGAAATGTCATTATACCTTATTATTATCTAGCATATTTTATACAGTTTATTGCTCACTATTTTAAGTCTAATTTCTAATAAGTAAATGTTTTGTCCTAGAATATTCGATAATCTTATTCCTTACTTTGAAAAAATGATAGAAAATAAAAATATATAGAGTACCTACATAGAGCGTCGCATGGAGGGTACATAACGCTTTTTCCTTACGTGACGGAAATATACAAATATACACAATCTAAATCTCCATATCAAATCACATTCGGAGTTATAGAAAAACGTAAAGAACTTAGTCCCTGATGTCCTTAGTCTCTTGATCGCATGTATTTTTCATCTTAAAGTTAGCATGCATCTACACTATATATAGTATTTTAAGTATTATTGTTTTTTTTAATCTTAGCTCTTTAGAAACTGATGATAGTAATATGTAAAGTTAAATAGTCTACAATACTATGACTTTTATGTAAAGTTATAGTGTTTTCTAACTCATCTTATGGTCTTGTGGGATGAAGATAATTATAGATTAGTTAAACAACCTACTTAGTAGAATTGCGGCGTTAGCGTACGTGACTATTAAGGCTTATACGGGGTGATGGCTACGTCTGCAGTATTGACAAGCAATCTCTTACAGTTTACTGAGAAATTAATAACAAGTAAATAACTTCCATTCATTCGAAATATTAATAGTATTAGATATTGTAATGTAGAAATCAAAATGGTGGTAAATACCATAAATGAAAATACTTATTTTGGTTATCAGTCGTCGATTTATTATGTACTAGCCGTTCCTGCGATTTTGTCCGCGTAGAACCTAATGTAAAAAAACAGTCATCATCTTCTTACCCTTATCCCACCTAAGTAGGGTCGGCACAACATGTTTTCCTTTTCCACGCTCGCCTATCAGATGTCATCTCAGTCATCACACCTTTTACACACATATCATTTTTCACACAATCCATCCATCCATCATTTTTTAATGTAAAAAAACAGTAACTAATAAAATTGTAAAATCTTCTAAATGTATTAAGTCCATTTACTTATCTACTTTTCTCTCGTACTTAAGTCGCATCGTCATTAAAATTACAATAACTTTTGATGGAGTGAACAGATTTCAATGAAACCAACACTAAAGGTTACTTAAGGATATGCTCGTATTTTATCGTGAACGCAGTAGTACTTTAGCAGTGATGCGCGCTCTAACAAAACAGACAGACAGATAGACATTACTAAGAATGATTGAAATGTAGTTTATTACTTATTCTAACATCTTTTATTCACTAAAATCTAAAATGTACAGACACGTTAGATGTACATTCGTATTATGTGTATGGAAGACCAGATAGTTATTCTCATCATATTCTTACTGTGTTTATTCTGTATATATTGTATTCCATCTGATTAACCGACTTCGAAAAAGGAGGAGGTTACTACGTTCGGTTGTGTGTATTTTTTTTATGTATTTTAATCGATATCTCCGTCAATTATGAACCGATTTTAATGATTCTTTTTTTATTGGAATCAGTTATTTTCAGAGGTGGTCCCATATAAATTTGAATAATATACTTGAATATACATAATATATTTGAATTCGATGCCAACCTACATTTCAAATTCGTTGCAGGTAATAAAATATGTACGAGATGGGACACGAGAGTGGACCAAAACTTTGTATGTAGATGATATGAATTTAGGTTGGCATTGACTTCAAATTTATTATTAGATAGCGCAAATATCTATATTTTTTATTTAATTTGGTTAATTTAATAATTCAGTTATTTTTTGCTTTTTAGCTCCTTATTAGTTTTTCACATCGAAGGTGGTTTATTTTTTTATATATTTTTTTAAAAATAAGATTCAATTATTACAGTATTTTGACTTTATGTCGTATATTTTATGCGTTTGTAAATGTGAAATAATAATAATAATGTTTACTTTTCAGCTGGTAAAGCAGTTTGCATTGAAAGTTTTCTAAGGCCGAGTCACGTGTACCGAAGATATTACCTAAGTATATTTTAAGCTAGTAATATTGTTACGAAATTATAACAACACCGAAGTATATTTTGCTGGAACTCTGTTTACAACTCTTGTGGGATCGTATCTCATATAGGACGATTATGTATGTCTTTCACAGATATTGTTCTGAGATTGGGTGTACGAGTATATCATGTCCATTAACTACATATTACATGTTACCGTGGCACAGAGCTTGATCAGTAGAGCAGGATCTGCCATTGAAGAATAGTTTGAAGTCAATATAAATTGTATTATTACATTATTGCAATTCACATCTTATTGATATGTTTTCTTATTCAGATGTTTTACTATACAGTAAAGATGCATAGAAGTTAAAGATCTATCATAATAATGTTTATTTTTATTTTTGTATTCAATAGTATTACATTCATTTAATCGTACATGATCTTTATTCACGATGTATAAATCGAATAATCAGTAATACATTAACACGTGTTCTTATTTTGAAATTTAAAATGTCTGTAAATTACAAAGAAAATTATATGTTGTCAAAGTGCCATATGATTGGACGTTCATCAACCAATAGAATTGAAATAAGAATATACAGGCTGTCTTAAATTTCAATGTAGTCAACGATGCAAAAGATGACGTTATTTAAACCGTTATTAAAATTCGTTCAAAGCTTGTAATTTTTTGCAATTTTTATACTTTAAAACTGATACATATATGTACCATAATTACCCAGTAACAAAAAAACTGATTTCATTAGTTATTGAAATGATTTTTGAGTTATAAGTATGTTTATTTAAATACATAAAAGTTATTGAAGATAAGCCTTGATAAAATCAAACAGAAATACGAAGCATCGTGTCATTGGATAAATTCGCGTCTGGCGTGAAAATGTTTAGTCAAAAATGTATACGAGTATGTACATATCAGGGTAGTATTTTTACGAGTATGCCTCGGCTTTGTCTGTAAATCCATTTTATTATGTTTCCAAATAATAGAGTTTCTCCTAAAGTACGTTATTCACTCGGGGTGTCAAATAAAGCACTGTCTACGTCGTAAAAACCGAAATGTTTTATATTTCTTGACATATCTATATTTTTACGCCCCGCAGGAAAATGATCTAAAGTGCCATTTAATTGATTCTAGACAGGAAAATTCATTCGGACCGGTACGTTATTTCCTAATTCAGTTTTGTAGAAAACAGGTATTCAGATAATGGATTTCAATTAGTAATGAATGTATTAAAATGTATAATTTGTTGAACAAATATAAGTAAAAACATTTGTCTATACACAGGGTTTTATATATATATATATACACATTAGGGCGTTTAAAAAAAAATCTCGTAACCACGCTCAAAAGTTTCGTTTTAATGTCAAAATAGGCTTCTCAAAATATGAGCCCTTAATATTAATATTTAGGTTGTCCGCATCGCACTTTTCGATTTCCCATAGGAATAACACACGAAAAAAGTTTTTATTTATTTTGATTTATATAAATAATTAATGATATATCGTATTGCAATGCCCATTCATTATTTTTGTAGAGAATTTAACGTTCTACAAAAAAGGTTTGAAGTCAATTTTTGATAAATCAACTCAGTCAAAAGTTATTCAAGATCAAAGTTTAACTTACCCTCAATTCATGATTTTGACTGTGTTTTATGACTGATTTCACAGAATATTATGTTTTTAGAAAAGTATATGTATATATATATATATATATATATTTAAATATATTACAAGGAATTTGTATGGCTATAAATTATGTTTCTAATATTGTAATATTCTGTTTGTTTTTAGAATATTTCATTTTATTAACTCAGATTTAGGAAACAATCATTATTCGTGGTGTGGCGGCTCTATTCATTATAAATGCTAATATGTGCCAAATTCTAACAACGATAGTTGATCGCTTACATATGAATAATGCCGTGTGTGTATTGAATTTATTTGTAAAGGACTTAATTAGTAATTGGCTTTAATATTGTCAAGGTTTATGTACAGATCAAATTTACTGTAAATAGTTCTTTTGTTCATATTAATCTATATCTACATATTTTTAAATATCACTATTAATTATTATAATAATTATGATGTACGTATTTTGAATTTGTTACGTCTTTATGGAAAATAATAATTATTTTAATTAAAAAAACCGACTTAATACAAACTTACTCTAAAAACGTTCATCAGAATATCTTTGATCATAGTTACTTAGTTACGTATCTATCAAGTTTTAGATTATCATAAACTTATCATTATTTCAATTGCTATACATTTTCTATTAGATTTTGAGGAGTTCCTTGGTCTATCTTGGAAGTGTAAGGTCCAACGTTAATGAAATTAAAGTAGAACCTCCTCCATATTTTCAATATGCTCCTGCCAATAAAGTTCTGAGACAACAAACAAAAAAAGCAATCCAATTTGAAACCTCCTTTTTGAAATCGGTTAAAAAAGTATTCACAAGATTCGAAGTTTAAACCTTTTTGTATTATAATGACATCTGATAAAAATAGATATTGAACACGTAAATTCATTTTGAACTGTCAAACTATGTAGATAAGGGTACCAGACGGACATTTTATACTTATGTTAAAGTCTATTGTTATAATATTTATGACAGAAAACTCTACAAAAATTCCAGTTTGTATATTATTGGTTGTTGATTAAATGTTTCGGTGAATATAACATGTTATTTTCTTATCTTTAACATCCCTAATAATGTTTTACGTTATTAAACGATAAAAGGAAACTCGAGATCGTTAATTGAACCCGGATTTTGTAAGACTTTAATATTTGCTGTGTTTCTTTACAAGCGGAAACATTTATTTTTTTATTTGTAATAATTAGAAAGCTGTAGTCATTGACATATAAAAATCCAAGGCACACAGTCTCGAATAAAAGTAGCGCTCAAAACCGTCCCGCAAAAACTCCCCATGTGATTATAGTTATGCGATAAACTTGTGATTTTGCAAATTCAACCTTACATGAATGAATTAAAGTTGTTTTTACAAGGACGCAAGCGATGCGAGACTATTTGAAATGAGTGCATAATCCAAAATTATGCACGCATTTTTGTGTGCCGGCTGTGAGACGTTAAGTGTGCACCTTGGGTTTTTTTATATTATTGGCTGTAGTATATATAGTTTGTGATTTCTTCACTTTTTTATAAAATATACTTTAATGTTGAGCTAGATTGAGTGATCGGAATAATCACTTTATACTAATGAATCGAGTTTCAGAACTCTGACTTTTAATTTAACTAACTAAAATGTAAACTTTCGAACTACGCTATTCGAGATCAAGTTTAAACTTGAATAATCCTTTTTGGGTACATTTGGAACAAACTATACTATTTCACTTTAACAAGTTAATTTCAATTAACATTTTTTTTTCTTTGAAGGGATGATGAATTCCGTTGGTAGTGTTCTTAGACATCGCGTCGTTTGACGTAGGTTCGATTCCTTGCGATTTTTTTTATATTATAGGAGGCAAACGAATTGATGCTAAGTGACCATCACCGTCCATAGACACTTGCAACACCAGAGGAGTCGCAAGGGCGTTGCCAGCCTGTTAGGGAGAAGGGAGAGGGGAGTTGGGTATCCGGCGCTCTCACTGACCGAACGAAATGCAACAATGCAAGCACTGTTACTTACTGTTACTCGGTTTTCTGTGAGAGCGTGGTAGTACCCCGGACGAGCCGACCCATTCATGCTGAAACCAGTAATAGCTTCAGCGTGGCTCTAAACACATACAAAAGCATAGTATGATGGCTGGGTTTTTGCTAACCCCGCTTGGTTATCTCGCAGCCTCATGTTGAGAATTTGTCGCCAAGCATCTTTTAGTGTTAGTTTTCCGGCAGCTGTATTTGAGAGCCTTATAGGCTTAGCGTGGTTTTTTTCTCCATCTTAGACAACACCCTCATTTACAAACGCAGCTTTAAAACATAAAAATCACTTAAATTATTTAATCATAAATATTTTTTAAACAGGAGATGGTTGATTTAAAGACAAATTTAATAATCAAGTGTTTATCATAATTTCCTATCGGAGAATATAAAAGAAATGAACAAAATCAAATATACATATAGTGATGTAAAAATGAACTTCTTATCAGATTCTATAATGTGTTTCAACTTTTGTAAACAAAAAGTGATTTTTACTGTTCATCTTATTAGCTAATTACTCTTAGGTTTGGCAAATATTATTTTTATAACAAAAGAAATTATCAATAAAAAACTAGTGACAAAAAAAATAATTCTAACCCTATTTTGAATTATGGTTAGAAGTTATCAAAACGGAAACTAAGAATTCTTTTTAACCCACACTTAATTTCTTTACTTAGTGTAATAATCGTAATGTAAATTTATATAGAACATAGAATCTTTATCAATAAACAAGTTATCGAACACAAACATAATATTTCAAAGCAGACTGGTAGTTTTTGAGATTAGCACGTTCAAACATAAATTCCCAAGTTTTATAATAATCTAGAGATATAGATAAAGGGTTATTTTACAGTATCTAATTTTAACTAAAGTGGAATTTAACGTGCAAAGTTTCTCAAATACTTTATGGAGTAACAGTTACATGAAAATCCTAGGAAACGTTTGCAATCTATATTATGTACTAGCTTCTGACCGCGACTTTGTCCTTGTTTAATAGTTTAATAGGGCCAACGCTAATTTTAACTCGTGACTTCGTTTACGTAGAAGCTGAGAATATTTTTAAATTGTTCATACGTTAACCCCGATTTTGAAACATTCTTCATTAGCGCTCCGTTCCTATTGGTCTTAGCGTGATTATATATAACCTATAACCTTCCCCGATAACTGAGCTATCTAACACTGAACTAAATTTTCACAAATCGGACCAGTAGTTTCTGAGATTAGCGCGTTCAACTTAACAAACAAACCCTCCAGCTTTATAATATTAGTATAGATAATAAAAAAAATTAAAAGCATAAAGTATCATGCTCCGGGGTAACCATAGAGTAACAAACCTGCGAGTTTGTAAGTGTAAGCCGTTTCATAATTCTATGTGGATAACGTAGCGTACTATCGATCTATATATCTATTTTGGAGTGTAAGGGGTGTAATGTATATGGCGAAAAAACCCGCCATAGCGATTCGCTTCCGCGGGTCGCGTTTAGGGATCAATCTGTGCATATCCAGCATTTCGCAGGCCGGCATGACAGTGGCGACCGGCGTAGGATAGTGTGTCACTCGGTGGTCGCCATTGTTTATTGTACTGTGCTTACCATCAGCTACAGTACAGTCATTTTGCCGTACTACATAAAAAAACAAATTAGACGTCTGTAGTTGTGCGAGTATCACTCAAAAAGCACTGGAGAGATTTATTTTCTTAAAGTAATTAAAGTTTTAAGAAACTGCAATTTTTATAAATGCTATACGCGCTAGCGATGTCTCTTTTCGTGCTGTGGAAAAGTGGGGCAAGCGATGTGGCGTTTATGTTTTTCTTCTGTACATTTTTTTTAAAGATAATAAACGAAGGCGACGAATTTGCGAGTATCAGCTAGTCAGGGAATATTTAAAAAAAACAGATCTATATTTACAAATAAAGCTTAAGCTATAATAAAAGATATAGACAAGTATAAGTGTAGATAGAAATGAAGGGTAATTTTACAGTTACTTGTTCATAATTTATTTCATGAATTCTTTATCGAGTAACAGTTATGTGATAATAATATAGGCGTATTATGCGAGATGATGTCACCTCAAACTTTTGGGAAAACCTCGCTGTTCAAAATTATAAAACAAGATTCATCAACGTGCGGGCTTTCTGGTTAATAATATTAATATCAAAGTCACTGCCATTCTTATGGTTTAACAAGTTTTTGGTTATATACTTTCGTAAAAACATTTGTTAGGACCTTGTCCGTTCGCTTTTTTTTCTTTTTTTTTGTGTTACAAAACAATGTTATTCTCTAAATGGTAATATTATGCTGTTGGTTGGTTGTTCCTTATCAATTCGTAAGTTTTTGTCATTTACTCTTCAACACGTATGTATTGTATTGATTTTCTTTTTTACTACTCTTTAACACCATTTTCATAGTCTGTCTTTTATTGAATTTCCATACCTTTCAAGATATTTTAATTTACATTACAATGTTGATTTATACGATCTTCAGCTATGATACCATTATCCTGAACTTTATTGTCATCGATAGACTTGTTCGAACTCTGAACACCGGAAATAAATTGACCACACATTTTGTTGTGCGTTGCATATTCTCTAAAACGAGTAGATATAGTTTCACATTTCACATGACATTTAGAGAGATTTAAAATAGATCTAGCCAAGTGCACATACTTACTATACATACATACTTATGTAGCCTCATAAGTTTATAGAAAATTGTAAATTAGTAACATTAAGAATTCTGTATTGAATCTAAAAAGGATTTCAGGTGTAAAGCTACTGTACGTAACTGATTTACCAGCAAGTGTTGTACTGTTGAACAAGAAAAAGCGATAAATAAAGAATAAAAACTTTAAATCTAAATGAACATTTTCCACTTAAAAGAAAAAGCGATAGATTTACAAAAGAATCCGTTACCATAATAGCTATACTAATTAAAAATCAAACGGAAAGGTAAAGAAGAAATTGTCATGATATTTGGTCGTAAAAAAATATGTGAAAATGATTATGTGATGATACAGTGAATTATTTTATATAATCGAATCTTAATTCATGGTCACCGACTTGCCCTCAGCCAAAATTAAACATTTAATATTATATATCCTTGGAAGAAAAAACGTGCGTACATGAGTGGGTACACTGCTATGAACATTAAAAATTATTAAAATAACATTTACTTTTATCATTACAATAAAAATATTACAATAATAAGTAATACAACAATAATAAGTTACGTATATTATCAGCGCTAGTTTTAAAGCATTTCAAACAAGATCGAATTTACGCCTATGTAAGGTCTAGCTCCAAAGTGATTATTGTTAAAAAATATTAAAGTTGAAATAAGTAATAGAAATATCAAAAGGACTCTTCGAGGAAGTGAGAGACCAATCTTGTAAATTAGGTGTTTTAGTCGATAAAATGAGTTGTATTCGAAACCTATAACAATTTGCTAGTATTAATTCAGTTGTACTATATATACTCTAATTGCATTTATCAAATGTGATTTTAAATAAATCCATAGTCCTGAACTATAATGCTTTAAGTTCATCGTAGAGGATTTTAAATAACATAACATAATCATTTTATGTGACCTTGGGCATGGTAAACTTGTCTGGTCGTAAAATATGACAGGTGAAATAGGTCATTCATCTCTCGTTTGTGTAAACTATTTGTTAAGTGATGACAGCGATGTTAAGACAAGGTAGGACATTGGTTATTACTACATACATTATGTTAGATACATTAATGCTACAGCGAACAATATCGGTTATAAGACAACATAAAAAAATGTGATTCTAATTATTATTTTTCATTATCACCTTCTTGGCATGACGGCATATACCATTAGTATCAAAGGCTATATTTAAATAGTAGTAATAATATATATTTTTGAAGTGATTCTATAAACAAAGTTATTTTAGACAAACTATGATTGATTTAGTTTACATTTACAATATTTGGAAAAAGAGAGTTGCGAAAAAATGTGTTATTGATCACGCGCTTAAATAAAATGGCAGTCTAATCTAAGTCTAATGGTACCAGAGTTAAGTACAAAAATGTACGACATTCTTGACAGTAAATAGCTTCCAATTAGCTTTCATATATGTACGAATATCTATACTATAAGCACTCCGCATGCTTTAAAATAATGCTAAATAACTAGTAGTACGGTGCAAAAAGTGTTAATTATAATAAATTATAAATGTGTCTTCTTATTTATAACATTAAATAATGGTTACTGTATTCTAAATGTAATTGTTATAAAAAAACTATACGGGCAGGATAAGTTACAGTTTCAAATAAACGTTGCATTGAATATATTTATAATGAGGTTACGTTTTTATTATCGAATGTAAAATAATATATATTATATCTTGAGATGTAATTTAAGTTATAAGGTTAATAATACGGATAGGATAATACGGGCATTTAAATTTAAGTGGAATGTATATTACTTGTGCCCACAGTACCGCGAATGTTTTGTTTTTATTGTAATAAATAAAGAAATGTATGTTAAAGAGTACGAAAGTTGATGTCCTTCAGCACCACCTAGTGGTGAGTTATGGGTAAAACGAATAACATAAAAATCTTCTCTATGAATAGACTACTTAGGTGTTGCAATTTTTATGGTGATCAGCTAGCCGGTGGCGGAGTTTATCGACCTCAAATATACCAACATTTATTTTTATAGGTGTAAATTTCACACTGCATACATTTATAGATCTACTGGGCGATGTTCAATGTTATATTTTATATATTTTAATAATATACGCCTCTCGTACCCCGCACACTGTTTGATACGTTCTCGTTGCACTTCGTTCACATCTCTCATGATCTTACCTGATTGAAATTATGTATCTCATACACGGAAGGCCAATCGCATGATATAATTCATATTTTGAAATATGATATGTGCCTATCTTATTGTCTAGTGAAAACAAAAACTTAAGGAATATATAATAAGGTCATTGACATAAACTTACAAAATAAAAAATAAAAGTTGATTTCAAAATTTCTCTATTGTCCATAACACTACAATGTATTGCTGAATAAAACGTATATGTTCAGTCAAAGAAACCATAATATTAAAAATATTCATAAAAGATACACAATCCCTAAAACAATTCATGGAATTCAATTGTCACCATTTAGTAAAATTTCTATAAAATCGAAATTTATCGCCGGCTGATTTATATCAATTCACCATAAAGTTTCGATTAACATATTCTGTGGAATTTCCACTTACAAAGTTCGGAGTTCGTTAACTATGCTCACCGACAATTTTGTTTGTTATACCATCTAATGAATATCGAACATTTGAAACTACTCGGCCTATTTTAATAATAATATGATATTAAGGAGGGGCAATGGCATATTATAATATCGGTTATCGTGTGCGAACATATAGCGACCTATAAAAGACATTGGAACTTTCCGGACATCACATTTGTGACGATTCGTAGTTGTGACAAAGGTGGTTAGACAGGTACGATATATAACCATATAATTTTGTAGAATGTTTATTTTAAAATATTATATTTTTAATTCAAAGTTGAAGTTGTAGTGATCTAAAGATAGTAAAATATTCACTGTATTTACTAAATATATTATTAATTTAGTAAATTCAAGATTTAATCAAAAGGTAACAAAACGTTTTTAATTTATTTTTGATTTTGTTTTCAATTGATTATTTTTGAGTTGAAATATTCCTATTTTAGGTATGTCTTCATTTCCATGTACGAATTTTTACACAAATACTTATTTGTCAACTTATTTTTACCTTTAAGTTAAATAATATTATTCTTCGTGGACAGATAAAATGAGAGTGTCTACGATTGTTCTTGGAGTGCTAGTGGCATGCGTGTCCGCTTTAGCGGTTGAGCATGGACCACTCTTAACCGCCCTTCATCCTAAATCAAACTCGGATACAAAACCATCAGTTGATTTAATAACTCCACAAGGAAAGAACAGAGACAAGAGAAGTCTCCTACTTGGTAAGATTCACATGTAGTCTTAAAATAGTTTTTTAAAATAACATTATGCTAAAAAGAGGAAGTTTATAAAACAATAGATTTGTCCATAAACACAGATCTTCTAAAAGTATGACAATTGTGAAGAAAAAACCAATGTAATATAATTAGAAGCCCTAAAAAAACGAAATTTACGTCGAAATTTTTTACTTTCAACTTTTACTAAAGGAAATTATATTATTATGAGTTATTCTTTTAGGTTAACTACAAAGTAAGAAAGCTTTCATTTTAAATTGGATACCTAATTGGGAATAGATAAAAGTAACGTTATTTGGTCTACGTTGTATATTTTTAGTGAGGCTTAACTTTATGATTGCGTAGAAAAAAAGTAAGTTTAAAAATTTATTTATTTGCAAAATTTAAACATATCAACTAATTTATGTGGGGATTTAATGTTTTACGGACATTTATATACTTGCTAATTTAGTGTCATTATTGGAAAAATGAATATAATATAATATTTATGGTAAAGTTAAAATGAAGTAAAGGAAAATAAATATGTTTAATACGTAATAAAGAATTTTCTACGCAGATTGATATTTGTAGCTGAACATAATGTAACAGTATAAATATATACACAAACATGATTATAATAACCTTAGACAAAAATAAGCACTTGAAAACTGACGAAACCACTTCTCGTGGCGCATGTTATTATATACTTAAGATATATTTTTGATTTAAACCGTGACATTTAAGATATGAGCCTTACATTATTTAACGCAAAATATATGGATATTCGTTTACTACTTTTAAAACTTACTATATGCTGTTGGCCTGATGGGCTTTTATAGCTTCACCGGGCTTCGGGGCGAGCCCTAATGCACTCAGCCGAAATGGCAACTAAGACACGCTTTCTAAAGTAGCTGTACCTTAGTTTGGTATGCAGTATCCCGAATTGTGCTAACTAACTATACAGATATGTTGCTGAGACACAGATGCGTACCTTCGTATGTGCCGTACGAACGCGTAAATGATCGTGTATGTTTGTTTGTGTTCTCCACTATACTCAGAGTGTTAATTACTATCACATCCTTACTCGTGCAATTATTACGTGGAATTCCCGGCTGATTTATATTGATATTCGAGTTGTGACGCGCCGTGAAACTGATGCGTGATAATAATATTTGTAAATATCCCTGTGGACTGAATTACTTTCTGTCCCTAGGCGTTTAAGGATTCCGAGTGAAATTAGTTATGATGCCCCTTGGCATTACAGTGATATACGATAGTGAAATAGTATGACGCTTATATCATTACATCGTGTAAATCAAAGACCTCTGCCACGTCTGTCTGTCTGTTCGCGATAAACTCAAGAACTACTAAACGGATTTTTATGCGGTTTTCACCAGTAGGTAGAGTGATTCATGAAGAAGGTTTAGGTATATAATTTGTTAAAGTTTTTATTTAAAATATCAGGGCGAGACTACGTCCGCCGGGCCCTGCTAGTATTTTATAAAATAACGAGCTATGCCTGCGGCTTCATTCGTCTAATCTAAAATATCAATACACACTAATTTTCATAACGGTTGATAATGGTATATAAGTTGACGTGCGGTAGTGCCACCTAGTGACGAGATATAGTAAAACGGATACCATAAGCTTTTTTTTCTCTGAAAATACTAATTAGGCGTAATCATGATAGTCGTTATAATTGTATGAATTTTTGTTATTTTAACTTATTGTTATTGTTCAAAACTCATGTATAAAGAGTAAGAATTTATTAAACATTAAAATAATGAACAATCCAATATCGTTCGTTTACGTTTTGATTGATACGAAATTACGAAATATATTTGTTTCACCTAATAACAAAAGGAAATTATCTGAATGATATGAAAATTAAATGCGATTGTCGTCTTTCTCTACTTTGTTGTATCCCAAAGTTTTATTAGGTGTCCCTAATATTCTAATCTCATGAAGCTTAATTGTAATATGTCTATGAGGAAAAAGTACAATTACCTTCAATTTGAAATTATCTCCCTGTGATCAAATAAAGGTTACTTTGTCTAATATCTGTACAATGTTTTTTTTTTTTCGAACTGACTACATTATTGACCAAGCAAGGTCTTAACAGCTTCACCGGACTATGTCTGTACAATGTATTTATTGCAAAATATATTGATTTATTATTTACATAATACTTGCATTAACAATTGTGTATATTAAAATCTAACCGGTAGTCCGGTGAAGCTGTTAAGACCTTGCTAGGTCAATAGAGCGTAGTCGGTTCGAGAAAAAAGGGGGAGGAGAAATCTAAACTGCAATAATTTTCTTATAACGGTGTTAGTTTAAAAATGTACGAGTATTAATTACGTGTTGTTTTTGTGCGAACATTAAAATTTTTAAAACCTTGTATTTGTCCTATATGTTGCAAATTTAATTAGTATATCTAAAAACGTTTTTATAAAACATAGTAGTTATTTTAAAGTTGGAAAAAAATGACATAATGGAAATTAATAAAGCTTATGAAGACGCTGTAAGGGTCGCACATTTGATTATTTATATAGCAAGCCGTTAACGGGTATTGGGTACTAGTAAATGTAAATCTAAAACGTATAGTTTGTAATGTACAAAAGGTATCTCATAGTTTTAATCTTTTCATCTATTAGTAGTAAGTATAGTCATCAAGTCAGCGGGTGGTGTAGCGTCCGCTCCAAATATATTTGCTTGTAGGTTACAAAAAAGGATCATGTACGATTTATTGCTTTTGTAATCCATGTGATTTGCATTTGTTATCAGGAAGCGGTGTTCATTCAGTAGTAGCGCTATTGGTAAAAGTAAACGTAATGTAACCATAGCATATTGACAAAAGCATATTCGAAAGCTCTCCTGGTTAAGACTTCTAAGTAAAATAAATATCTTTCGGTAGCTGAATTTGAAAGTCATTTCCTGAAACCTAATAGAATTATTAATATTAGGCAACGTTGTTTCTTAAAATCAAGTTAGATCCTGGTTAAAGTCTAATCATTAAAAATAAACGAAGACGGTTTAGAGTAGCTTGGATTTTATAATAAAAAGCAGATTAGAATCCAGAAAATGTTTTCAAAGATTGAATATACACCGGAATATAATTTAAAGTAAATTATTCGTTTTAAATAGGAGCCGGAGTACTTGGTGCTGGCGCTCTTGGTGCCGGTCTATTGGGCGCAGGTCTTCTCGGTGCTGGAGTAATAGGCGCTAAGGCCGGCTTCATTGGTGGAGCTCTGGCTGGTAGTGCACTCGGGAGAAGTTATGGCGGATATGGGGGACATTATGGAGGTGGATATGGAGGGTACTATGGTCACGGGTACGGTGGATACGGTGGATACGGTGGTTACGGTGGTTATAGGTACGGTATCATTTAATTTACTTTTGATGTTTACATCTAATTTAAAATCCCAAAAAGTAACACCACAAATTGTTATAGTTTGTATCAGTCTTAAGTTTGGGTTCTAAGTCAATGGCCGACATAAAGTTGTAACCGGATACATGTTAGTTCATCTTCTTTCGTGTCGATATTTGATATCTTTTCGAGTCGAGGTTAATCTTTATATGGCGCAAACAATAAGAAGCCACTTGCACGCCCTTATCCAATGGCCGAATGGAACCTTGTAGATGTAATTGTAAGGACTTAAACTCGGCAAAGCTACAGTCGCACAAAGCGAAGGCTGATATTTTACTTGACAATATTCAACAACGTGTTCAGACATGTTAAGATTGTAAAGTCATGAATAAATATGTATCTGGCAACTTTTGATGTTATTTTACATTATATTCGATATTTAATTATTATTATTTAATAAGTGGTTTCAGTTATCAACAAATAACAATATAACGTTTTGTTTTGAGCAATTAAATTGAATGTTTATCTGTACTTATTTCTTAAGTAGATATTAAATACATCAATTCTATGGTGTAGTTCTGAAATAGAGCTAGATGCTTTCTAGTAATGTACAATGTGCAGTGAAGAATGAAATATAATTTAAACTTGCCACAGATTCGCATAACATTTTGGTGGATTTATTTTATGCCGTGGTGATATATGAAGGTTTTTTTTAATTTTAATACGTTGATGTCGAGAACATCATAAATAAAATGATAATAAAATTATGATTCATTACAGGAGCTACTACCCGTCGGGCTATTACGTGAGCTCGTGGTGACAAACGATGACGTTGCGTGCTAATTGGACAATATTATGATCGTGTTTTTGTGATATGTTTTTATTGTTATGAAATTTGTATTGTATGAATGAAATACTTATATTTTATTAAAAGTTCATGTTTTATTTCGCTTGCACACAACGTTTCATAATTATCTATACTATTATAATAAAGATGGAGGGTTTGTTTTTCTGATTGGTTGAACGCGATAATCTCAGTAGCTACTGGTCCAATTTGAAAGTTCCTTCAGTGTTAGATAGCTCATTTATTGAGGAAGGCTATATATATAATTACGTTAAGACCAATACGAGCGGAGTACCAACGAAGAATGTTCAAAAATCGTCTTTTTGTCCTTTTGAGAGCTCTGCTGCGTGTTACCGTTATTCCAAAATAACCAATCCACGTGAACGAAGTTGCGGTCATAAGCTAGTTACATATAAACAAATCAAGTGCCGGAAAAAAATGTGAGTTGACTGAATTTTGGCAGAACTGTAAATGAAATGTTGGATGGCATGTAAAAGCAATTGTCTTAATAAAAATTATATATGTGAAGAAAGTATTTCACGCTTTAACTAGTGAACAGATCAATTCAAAAATCGATCTAAAGATATCTAAATATCATTAAAAGATTATGATTTTAGGCTTAAATAAAATAGATATTTACTTCTGTATAAAAAATTGTAACGTTCTAACTTCGCACGCGTTTACTGACGAAGAAAATGAGATCAAATCCTCCCTTTGCAATCAATGTGTCAATTTTATCCATAATGCTATTCAGTTATGAAGATCTTCTTTGAAGAAGCTACAGTCTCACTGACTGACTTTTTTATATGGAGAATTTTAAACCAAAACCAATTTCCGTACAATTTTTTAAATACAAACCATATCCTGAGAGTTACGCACACGATAATTGAAAAAAATCTAAATGCGGATTCATGCGCTTTGATTTTTATTGATATCTAATTAGATCGTGACAAATATGTACGTGAATGTAGTAGAATGTTTAAATTCAAAAATTTAACGTCTTTCTCTCTGTTTTCGCTACGAGCTTGCGATGTATCATGGATCATGTGTGCTCCTGGCGTTTATACTACCGATGGTGTGTGATGGAGCGACGCTGGCGTCGAAACAGCATTAACGGAGATGAATGGCACCAGTCCACGCCATCGCCTCTTTAATCTCGCTTACAAAATAGATATACGACTACGCCTCACATTCCATACCTCCTATCCATAAATCCTGTTGTTATTGTGAAACGAGTGATTACCACCGACAATAATATAATTTTATGATCTCACCACTGACTCGGCACGATTTAATCCTTTTTATACGTGAGGATATATATCCATACTGTGTTATATGAAGACAGCATGTCAGATACACAATGGGGACGTTTCGTATTCCCTTTGCGAAGGTCATAATAATAATAGACTCACAAAAGCCGTCTATATCGTTCCGAAACAGATCTGTAAATGGGGGCAACAATGACAAAGATTAATTACAGCCCAATAATGACAGAACAATCTTATCTGACGCTATTGATAGAATAGATTATGAGCGCCGTTTGAGCCTAACCGCCCCGTCATCGGAACACAAACTATCATGCCTGCGGTGAATTAATCATTATTTTGCGTTGTGATCCTACTTCCTAAGACAAACTTAAGATATAATTAAATGTATTTCAATGACATTTACCTAGTCTTGCCATAAATACTGAAATAAAGAAAAAAAAATCTATTGCAAATAACATTTATTACTTTTACAGTGTGTTAGTTTAATACATAAATAGAAAACAATTGAAAAAATAAAAAGCTTATTCGAAGTGGGCCCCATTGGCTGGAATACAGTCCATTAAACGTTGAGGCCAGTTATCAATAGAAGCACGCACTCTTTCTCCATGGGAAAATTCTTCACTGCCAATCGTACTGATTGTTTTAGGGACTCCAAATAATTATGGCATTTAGAGCAAGCCGTACTCTATAAAATTGACCATCAATTATAGTTCAGCGGATTAAGATCGGGACTAGACAACGGCCAGTCTTCAGCTCTGATGAAGTCCGAAACGTTCGTTTCCAACCAAGACTGCGTAGACCGAGATTTATGACCCAGCGCTGAGTCTTGCTGGAAGGACCATTCTTGGTTATTGAACATGGTGTTGTTATGGGTCTACACTACCTCCTCAAGAATGGTATCTTGATACACTTGTGCCAATGTTTTGATACCTTTCTCACAAAAGTATGGCTCAGTCACTCCTTTATCGCTAATACCCCACTAAACCATCACTGAAGTCGGATAGTGCTCACGTTGTATTCTGTCGATTAATTGGAAAGCTTCCTTACAGCTTTGAGCATAAATACGATCATTTCGTTTGTTAAAATGTTGCTCAATTGTAAATAATTTCTCAACCATAATTTTTTTTTCTTCTGTGACCTCACTTTGTGTACAGCTTCAGTGGTTGTTTCGATTTAACCCCTCTATTCTTTTTTAAATTATCAGTTAAGAAATGACCAGTACGTCTCTTATAGGCTGCAAGTCCTAAGTCATCTTTTAAAATACGCGACATGGTTTTAGGTGCTATCTTCAACTCCCGAGATAAGATCTTTTGCTTTCGGACGGGATTTCTTCGAATTCTTTCTCTTACTGCTTTGACCACCGTTTTCGTACAAACTCTAAGTGGCCAGACTAAGTATATACGTACTTTTTAGTGACAGCACTATGATGTGCCTGATAAGCAGTAAGCACAATCATCATTATTTCTTCCTGTAATAAATCCATTGAAGGGTAATAGGACACTTCCCAGACGAAGGTATAGCATAATTATCACGCTAATCCACGACATATTTGCAATTCCAAACTCCGAGGTACTACAAGGTTCTCAAGTGCTGGTATCTTTACGAAGTTTTACTTCCGAAAAATTCGTTATTACATGCCGGACTTCGAATATCGAATTTACATTTCACTGGTCAAGCTACTCAACTATGACAGCACAATAAAATCCAATAATAACGTTGACCATCGAGAGAACGGGAATCCAACGTCAGTCATCTCTATCATGCCGCCCTGCATATCTCACAGATGTTAAGTTTACTCAACCTGATTCTAAAACGAGACGAAACTAAAAAAAGTTACTGAGGCAGACTTATCATGGTTACTGCCACCTAGTTCCATCCAATTATAATTTTTTTTTTTTTTTATCTTTATTTAATTTAGGGACTTAGGTCCATATAGAACATGTCAGTCCCATCATACCCTAATCTTAAAATATTCACAAAAGAGACTTCAACACAAACTTCCATAGAATCTTGGCTTCCTCACTTGCAGGTGCACACAAGATTCTATGAAAGCTACCCTGATCTAATCTATTGAGTTTTAACTCATCGATGACAGCTTTTCTTTGTACTTTATTGCGGTCACATTCCATCAACAAGTGTTGCAAGTCTTCTATCGTTCCACACGTTATACAATTGGGTGATACGGTTTTCCTCATAAGAAATGCAAACTTGTTGAGTGGCATATGTCCGGAACGTACTCTGTTTGCGATAACAATAAATGATCTGTTCAAGTTACTGCCATCAAACCATGGTATATGGGGCGGCTCACTTTGAAGCGTTTTATACCAGATGCCTTTATCTTTTGATCGTTCGTCAAAATGTTCTTTCCATTTTATAAAACATGTACATTTGAATTTGGCGAACAGTTCCGTATGATCTGGTTTAATTTTAACTTTTGAACCCCTTGAAATCGATTCTCTTGCAAAATGGTCCGCCTTTTCATTGCCTTTCACTCCTATATGAGATGGAACCCATTGCAACTTCAGAACTATTCCTTTTTCTGCCAATTCGATCACTTCACGTAATATAGCATAAGCTATCGATACACCTCTGTTTCCAGAGGCGCACCGAGCTAAATGCTGTAACGCACTTCTACTATCCGTAAAAATAACAAACTGTTTACAATCTAAGGAGCTAGCATAAGATATTGCTCTGAAAATTGCAATGAGTTCCACAGACATAATGGATATGTTTTCAGTAATTTTAAAACATTTGGCTTCATTTCGAGTCGGATCGTAAAATGCAGCACCCATGCCTTCAGTACTTTTACATCCATCTGTATATAAACTATACCAATTCTTATATTTTTTATGAAGCTCTTCTAGAATATTATGTCTAATTAAATCATTGTTGTAAAACTTTTTAGGTCTTGTAATAATAAGAGAATGTTAATTATCTCATATCTACAAGTTATAATAAATACCCTCATGACCGCTCTTTATATTTCCCCTTTTCAGCGGCTTTAGTTCGTGATGATTTATCATCGTGAATAGTACTGTTTTTCTGTATAAAACGTACGCTATATCCTCTTAAGGACCTTTGATAACGTGTATGCAAAATTTCATATTGATCGGTTGAGTATTTAAAACGTGAAAGCGTAACAAACAAACTCACAATCGCATTTACAGTATTAGAATACCTACTAAAGGAGATTGTAACAAAATTTTGAACTTTAGTTAATACCTATTATTTTGTAATGGTAATTTTAATCTTTGTTATAATTTAATGAAGACCTTGCTCCTAAAAGTAGCGCAGTAAACCGTGACTATCTAAACTTTTCAAATAAAATCAATATACCCTTGTTTACGCAGACACTTCGTAGCTCGGTCCACTCTCTTTATCTAAATCTGTTTGTTGTTCGTATAAGTCAGTAAATTCAATAGAATATCATTGTACGTATATAATGTTAAATATATATAATTGCCTCTTAATATTTTATCACATAATTATTTATCTATGTACATATTTGGAAAATAAAATACACCAACAATAATAACACAGAATATAAGAACAAAAAGAAAACTAGATCGATATTCAAAAACGAGTGAACAGATAGATAAAATCATAGCCTTGTTTCTATTTTGGGTTAGAAATGCTACAAGAATAAATGTAAAATACTGTAATTAACTGTTATAATATGATAAAAAAAGAAATTAAAGTATAAAAATTAGAACCTAGTGAAATAATATGACCAATAATTATTAAAAACATAATATAACTGTACAACTATAAGTGTCTATAAGTAACCTTGAGAATATTTGGCAAATACTGCTTACGGGTGATGTAAGCAGTGTAACAGAATACTATAAGACTCTTCAAAAATCTAGCTCTTTGTGTGTAGACGCTAAACGACAAAACTATTAATGAATTTTTATGGAATTTTCACAAGAACCTTGAGTTTTATTGATGTGAAACATCTATAGCCGAGGGTAAACCTGATTGTTGGCGTGGCGATACGGGTCGTGGCGTGTGGCGATACAGGTCGTGGCGTGTGGCGATACAGGCCGTGGCGTGTGTGACGCTGGAGTCGTGGCGACGCGATGCCATGCGCAAGCGACTGTGCGCAATCTCTCTTGCCGCACTGAGCTCGCATACCTTTAGTGTATACAGTGTTGCTTACTACGTTACACATGTTTTTCACATCTGCCAGGAGTCTAGTGACGGCTCAATTTTTTATTTTATCAAAATTGGTTCACAAAAACAATATATCTTAATTTTAACGTTTCGGCTTATTTCTCAGCTTGGAGCAGTTTGTAGAAAAGTGAAAAGATGTCGCTTCATCTGTAGTTCGTCAGACACTTCGTTTGGTGGGTATGAATATCAGTTTCATTTGCTTTGCGTAGCTTGCATTGTATGGGTTTCTCCTATATTAGTGATAGAAACAAGAAATTTATTCGTTCATATCCACAATTATAATACTTCAAATATTTTATACAAATAAGCGTACGAGGCCGTGGTCACAGCTAGTACATAATAAAATTTATATTTACAATTCATCGTAAACGTAGATTTACCTACATAAAAAATTAATGAGTTCTTGATGAGTTAAGACAAACAAAATAATGTAACCTTATGTATAGAAACATATATACACGTATATACTATTGTTTTTAAAAACATTTTTACTATGTTTTATCTAAGAGTATTGTTTTTTTTAAATTGCAGCACAGCAAAGTGACTGCACTGTGCCTGATGGTGAGCACAGTACAATCTAAAAACAATGGCGGCTACCGAGAGACACGCCATCTTTCTTTACTATTTTAGATGTCTGTGCTACAACCAAATTATTACACAAACTCCTACGACAAATATACATGCAAATTCACTATATACCGTTTTTTTTTTCGAACTGACTACTCTATTGACCAAGCAAGGTCTTAACAGTTTCACCGGACTATATACCGTTTGCCCCACTTCCATACGGTAAGAAAACGCACGTCGCTTAACGCGTAGTGCTTATAAAGGTCGTAGTCTCTTAAAACTTTAATAACTGTACTTAAATGAAACTATCGTATTATTTTTTTAAACAAGATCCATTAGAATATGTATTAAAACTAAAAAATGCAGTTGTTTTTTCGTGATGCGCACACAACGCAGATATCTATCATTTTGATTAATATAGATAGTTTTTAACTATTTTAATACTTACAATAAATAATGCTTTTTCCTAAAAAATTAATATAAGGATACTGTGGTAAATTATTTGATAATATTTTCATTAACACGATCAATCATGTGGTATTTTGTAAAAATCCTAAATTTGAAAAATGCTTCCACAATTCCGAAAAGCATATAATTACACATTATAAAACAAAATCTTCTCAAACGTCTGTCTGCCTGTTCGCGATAAATTCAATAACCACTGAGCGGATTTTCATGCGGTTTTCACCAGTTGATAAAATGATTAATGAGGAAGGTTTAGGTATATAATGCGTTCAGTTTTTTTTAATTATTAGGACGGCATAACGTCCACCGCCTCTGCTAGTAAGTGATAATTTATAAAACGAGATATATGTAAATTAGTGAATAGACGATGTTGAACATACAAAATACCAACATGAATATTCGAACATTCGACAGTTTCAAGTATATGGAGTTGGCTGTCTTACGTGAGTATTTTAAGACGGAATATTTTATATCCGTTAGGTTGTCGATATTCGTTTCATCACAGGATAGAGTGTGGACAAAGTCAATACGTAATGCACGTCGGCGTTTTCAAAGTGTTATTTGTCAGTGTCGTGGCCGCACCGCGTCACCGGGTCACGTTCTTCTTGACTTTTATTTTAAAGACTCGTAAGAAATGACAAGTACGTGCTGATGTAAACGATAAAAAGGAAATTCAAAAGGTGTCTTTAGATAGTAGTGAATACAAATTATGTAATACCCATGAAATTGTAATCGGTTGCATCATATTTGATTATAGCAGTCTTATATAGTTTGAATACTTAATGAAAGTGTTCGATCAATATTCTGAGTATATTTAGAGTTTGGCCAGAATCTTATCTGATGTTAATTGACGAGGTTGGTCTTAGCTGGTGAACATGTTAAATCTAGAGGGGGCTGGCTCTAATGTGCAGGTACCGGAAAACACCAACAGCCTAAGGATGGTAACTAGCTAGACGGACTTTCAAAAAGCCCTATGGTTTCCTTGACAGAGAGCCCCGACTCATTTGCCAAGATTTTAACCTACGTCCAATGATGCGGTTGACACCCCTGACGAACACGCTATCAATGAAGGCGTCATCGCTCCAAAAATATAAAGGTTTTAGTCGATAGATGGATTTTTAATATATAAAGGTCTACTATATGACAAAGATTATTATAGTACTAACGTAAAACCAACTATCGTCTTTCACAAATCGATGAACGATCAACTTTGACTTGATGGATGAGTCAAATCTCCGCCGTATTACCTTCCTCCCTCCTTACTTACGGAGATAAAATTACATATTTTAAATATTCCTTAGGTAACTATTAAACAATCAAAGATTCTGTTTTATTGTTGAATCGTTTGTTTTTATTTTACGAGTATTTTTTATGCATTTGAATTAAAATAGCATTGTTGCGCGTAGATTATTCCGTGACGTGAAAGTCAAACTTGGACGGTGTTATTACAAATAAGTTAAATACGTATTGAACCCTGGCTTTAAAAAGGTCTCATATTAAATGCACCGCTGTTATTAAAGGCTGAATGTTCGCCACCTTGTTCTTTTGTCTCGCTTTAGTCACGTTAGGTTAGACTTGTGAAAAAGGATAACGTGAACTTGCCTCGGGCAAGCGCGGTGCATTTATTAGGAAACTTTTTAAACCAAGTGTTTAATACGTATTTAACTTTTTTGTAATAACACGGGGGAGGTTTATTTTTAATTAACTAGGGTTCAGATTACTTCTAAATGAGTTAAATCCAATATTAACTATTTTTCTGTAGTTTTCTTGCAGTAGCACTACACATTTATCTGTCCTCGGAGTTGATTTATTTAAATTCTTTCATTTCTATTATTTACAATTTAAAAAGAGAGTAATTTATGTCAATTTAACTGTAAAGTGAACCTTAACAAAATAAGATTATCGGAAAAAATTGCTTGTGTTGCAATTTCGAGTTAAAATTAATAATTGGATGATAACTCAATAAATCATATTATTTATGAAATACAAGATACCTTCACAAGTATTTAGTTACAGAGATGCTTTTATTTTTAAAGTACAAACCTAATTTAAGCATAGTTACAAATGTTTTTATTTAGTTGTAATATTATATTATATCTAGAAGTTACCTTTCTTTATTATTAAGTGGAATTTTATTTACAAAATACCACGGTTTACTCGACCGCCGCGCCGCGCTGGCCGCATCCTGCCAAGTTTGCTATATCTTTCTTAAAGGAAGGGCGGAAACTGGAAAGTTTTGCCGGCTTAACTCGTTTATAGAGCCCGCTATCGCTCCCCAGAGGCCTAACCTCCTTACCTCCTTACAATTTCGAGGTACTAACGCTTTTTCATTGCTTACCTACTTATAAGGTGTAATTTATATAATTAGCGAAGAGGTAAATTCAAAGTTTGTAATTTATTACAATCTTACTCGTATAATTTTATCTCTACAGAAAAATAAAATGTTTTTGCTTTTTAGTTTACATACAATTCAATTACATTTATTTATATATATATTTATTAAATTATTGTTTGTATGTAATGTGTGTAACTGTGTGCATATAAGTAATTATATTCTTTATTTGTTGTTCTGGTTAATAATTTAAGTAGTAATATTCATTTTATTATAATCAGAGAATTATGAAACCGCTTGGCCGAGTACCTTAAGTGCTCGCCTTAGTAGCCCGGTGAAGCTGTTAAGGCCTTGCAAAATTTTGCAAAAATGAAACCGCTTACATTTCAACGCTCGTAGCATCGTTACTCTAAGATTATAATGTTGTATTCTACTATAGCTATGCATAATATGGAGATGAAAAACTAAACTAAAAAATGTAAATAAGGAACATTTATACTTATTACTCAATTTTAAAATAAATATTTTATTTTTCATCACAGCCTATTAATTAACACAGATTGGCGATTTTAAAATCACGACTTAATATCCACCGATATTGGTTGCCAGCACAGGCACTCGCCAGCTGTTATAGACAGGTCATAAATTCTGCCTCATTATAGCCATACAAATATTCAATGACCTGTGTTTATTCGTATCCGATTTATTCCATACTAAAATAGTTAATTATGTACTTATTATATGTGATTAATAAGAATTTTACCTCTCTCAGAAGTTTATTTCAACAGTTAATTTTCATGTTTCTAAATTAATGCATTCGATGGAATGTGCTTAAGAATATTTTTCCTATATATTTCATCAAGTTTATTAGAAATTAGCCGAGCCCGCGACTTCGTCAACGTGGATCCTAATGTAAAAGAACAGCGACTAATATAATATTATTTTTTTTCGAACTGACTACGCTATTGTCCTACCAAGGTCTTAACAGCTTCACCGGACTACTTAATACAATCATCTTAATGTTGTATACTTTTCTCTCATAGTTCTCGTGTCGTCCTTAGAATTACTTTTGATAGAGTGAAACGATTTTAATTAAACCAAGACTAAATGTTACTCGAGGTTACGCTTTATGTTCTTGGTTATATTCTTGGTGAGGTTTTATCGTGAACCCAGTACTTTAGCAGTGATGCGTTTTCTTACACACAGACAGACATTTCTAAAAATGATTGAAATGTATTTTATTTTATTATAAGAGAACTACAACAATTTTTTTCATAAAACTCTAAAAAATATAGACACGTTAGAGTTACATTTTTATTATATGTATATATAGAAGATTTGCAGCTACTTTCTACGCGTCCTTTATAGAGGATTGTTTTTATACGGCATCCTATTTCCTACGCGAATCCTTAAAGACCAAATTCAAGAAATACGGTATCTTGACTCTGCCCTCCCAATACGTTCTTGACAATTTAATGTATGTCCGTAAGAACCTTGAAAAGCTAGATTTCGTAAAAAAACCGGCACAATCTAAATACTAGAAATTGTGACAAACTGGTTGTCCCACGTTTTAGACTTAGTAAAACCAGTAATCGTTTTTTGGGAAATAGTGTTATATTTTAAATCACGTAAAGTCCCAAAGGATATTACCGATTTGCCGCTTGCGAATTTAAGCGCCTTGTCAAGCGTGTTTTGGTGTCAAAAGACTATTATAGAGTGGATCAATATGTGTACGATGGTGATGTCTGGGATTGACTCACCTCTGTGCATCCATTAAAAAAAAATTGTGACATGTATGTAATATATACTAAATATTATATACATTTGTTAAAAAGATAAACCAGATCGAGTTTCTTGCCGGTTCTTCTCGATGACTGGGTTGTTTGTCCGAACCGGTTGTAGTTTTGACCTTCTATTACACTAATGACGTATAGAGTCGATGCAGTCTATATAAAGAATATACTATTATTCATAATGATCAAACTAATGATTCAATTCTATATAATGATATTCTTATTTAAGCCTTTTAAAATCTATATAATAATAATAATTCTTATTGATGTATCTTTAATATGGTGGCGCTAGTGTCAATGTGTCTCTCTAATATAGTGGTGCTAGTATCAATGTGTATCTAATATGTTGGCGCTAGTGTGAATGTATATTTATAATATGGTGGCGCTAATATCAATGTTCCGGTCGTGTTGTAGTCTCGTCTCTTGAATATGATGCAGCGGCACCGGCGGTGGGTGATAACACTTCATAAGTGCCATCTTAGGGCCTAAATTAAATAAAGTGTTTTTGATTTGAGTAAAAGTCCCGATAGACAGACAAAAAAAAATTGTTTTTTATAAGCACCTTGAATACTTTCATATCCATTTAGTAAAGGGTTGTTATTTTTACATTATATACAGACACTTCAATTTTATTTATCTGTATAGATTTTTATTGTCTATTATATACAATATAAAACTTTCTAAATAAGTATTAAAAGTTTTAACGTCAACTCAGAAGTCATTGTGGTAAGTTTTAGGTGAAACTGTCAAAAGGAATTTATTTCTTGGAGTATCACGAAACAAAACAAGTTACTTCAATCAAATCAATCTCGGACCGATAAATATGAAAGTTTTGGTATTCAATAATTCGTGATGTTTTTTGTTTTAATTTGTTTTGTAGCCAGAATTAACTTTATAAAATATGTTTTTTTTAGATGTGTACTAGGTTTTGCATGCGGTTACGCTAGTGTATAAATATGACCTATCACTCGGGAACGTTACTTTTTTACTTAATATAATAAACCCTATGTCCTTTTTTGTATCCCTGTACAAGTGTACGCAATATTTTGTGACGATCGGTTTAGTAGTTAAAGCGTTATAGCATAACAAACAAACAAATGAACTCGGATTCACATTCATAATATTAATTAGAAGTTATCTTATTCAAATAATTTTATAATCTTTATTGTATAGATTCTTAATATTCAAAAATGTGAAAAAATTAAATAATTTAATATGAGTATTACTATTTAATGTATATACTTTGAATCTACTGATTACAAGTAATATTTTAAATACATTTTATCATATAGAAAATATGCATAAGCCTATTCTTGTTTTTTTAAATGGTAGATATAATGTAGAAATGCCTATCAATGTATATTGTTTTGTTTGCTTATAATAATGTGTGCTCTCTAATAAACGATTCATTATTATATCGGCAATCGTCAGTTTCACCTGTCTTTAAAAAAATAATAAATTTCAGTAAAAAAAAATAATCAAATAATTTTTGTAATTTACTCGGGAATTATTGTATATCATCCTGAAAATTCATATCCTATTAATATTATACATAACACTTTCAGAAATAGTAAAATTTACATATTTTAGTAGAATAAAGTAAAAAACGAAACAAAAAAAAAATGAGCCGTCACGGGACGCCTGGCAGATGTAAAACGTCGAAATTCTTCGAATCAAAAGAATCTCAAATTCTCAAATTACACTATAGGTATGCGAGCCCAGTGCGGCAAGAGAGATTGTGCACAGTCGGTTGCGCATGGCATTGCGTCGCCACGTCCCACACTCACACCACGGTATCACCACGCCAACAATCAGGTTTATCCTCGTCTATAGATGTTTCACACCAAACATTTTTTGCATAAAATACATGCGGAGCCACGGGCACTCACAAGTATTTTATAAGGTTTCATTCAATTATTCGGATAAGTGAAATGTATTAGTGAGCAATACCTGGTAATTATCGGAGAAGTATTATTTTTAGGTCAATGACTTCTACTACAGCGGATAAATAGAAACTAGTTAATAAGAAATTAATTAGGTTAGAGAGAAGCATTACTACGTTGTTACTGACTTCCAGTATAACTATGTTTACAGCATACATAATTTTAATTAATCGCTAAGTTTTGTGGTTTCTTGAACAAATTAAACTTTAGATGCCTTAAATGGTCCGTGATAAACATAAATACATACTAATACTAAAAACGGTACATCATATGTGTTTGTACGGTGTACTCATCTATAGAACTATTGATTCGGTATTGAAAATTGTGTCATTGACAGGGAGCTAGCTACCTTCCGGTTGAGTTTTTAAATTTGATCAATGTACATAGCTCAATAATATTAGAAGTAAAAAGCTGTATATACGTTATCTTTATGATATTTTGACAAAACAAATGGCACGATAACGCAAATGAATTACAAACAATTAAAATGTTACAAAAAATATTAATATACCAAAAAGGATAGATTTCAATAACGAATTGATTTTCACCTAAACGAAATACTATATTTAACTTTAAATTTATTCAATAATAACTTTGAATTATGAATACTAATTATTTTATGCTCCACTTAGTTACAAGATAATCGTAGAATTAAATTAAGTTTTATATTATGAGGCTAGAGTTTCCAGTGTCAAATCAAGTTTATTGGTTGGTATTTAAAAGCAAGCGCACAATACAAATGTTTTTAAAGAATTACTAACTTTTACCCGCGGCTTCTTTTATGTTAGATAACGAAAAATACTTGTTTTCTGAGTGAAAATGACCTCTTTTTTGCCCCCTGACAACGTATATGCAAAACTTGCAAAAAACAAATAAACAAACTGACACTCGTATTTATAACAATAGTCAGGATTAAAGTTATATGTTTCAAAATGTTTTGGGAACAACGTGTCATTTGTAACAGTTGCGGTTGTGGAAGTTTTGTTACTGTAGCTCTACACTGCACCAGGTTGCAGGTAATGGGATTAGAGCACTGGACAGGTGCACATGAAACCAAAACGTTCGTTCGCGCGAACTGTTCCGACAACCCGATGAATTGTTAACATCACTTACCTTAGTTTTGTGGAAATATGTATATTGAAATACATTGTAATGTTTAAGAACTACTACTACTAAGACGATAATCGTCGTAACGCCATCTTGTTTCATATTACGCATGTGACTGCAGTAAAATATGTACTATCGATAAAATAATAACATGTGTAAATTATGCTGTATATCACGTAAATGAAGTACATGATGGTAGAATATTTTCTAATGCCCGTCTGGCAAAGACTTTGAAAAGCTGGATTTCTTAAAAAAACCGACGTGATGTAAATACTAGAAACAGTGAACAACTGGTCGTCCCATGTCTCAGACTCCGTAAAACTAGTAACAGCTTTTTAGGTTAGCTTAGGTTAGATTTTACAATAAAGGCCCATAACATAACATAACATTTTTGGAAGTGGTAGAGCCACGCTGAAGCTACTACTGGTTTCAGCATGAATGGGTCGGCTCGCCCGGGGTAGTACCACCCTCTCATAGAAAACCGACGTGAAGTAACAGGACTTGCATTATTGCGTTTCGTTCGGTCAGTGAGAGCGCCGGATACCCAACTCCCTCCCCCTCCCCACTTCCCCACTCCCCCTTATCCCTAAAAGTGACATTGTCATCAAACGCTAAAACCTATAGAAAAGTAGTTCGTTTTTACTCAGAAGCGTAGCTAGAAGAACTGTAAAACTGCAATTTAATTATAATGGTTACCGTCCATGAGATCTTAAATAAGGCAATTTAATAGCTTCTAATTATTTTATACGTATGTGTCAAAAATTTTTTTTATATCAATAGCAGGCAAATGAATGATGGGTCACCTGATGTTAAGTGATCACCACTGTCTATGGACTCTAGCAACACCAGGGGAGTCGCAAGTGCATTGCCAGCCTGTGTATGGGGGGGGGGATAGGAGTAAGGAA
The DNA here is from genome assembly GCA_015888305.1 of Antheraea pernyi. NCBI lineage: Eukaryota > Metazoa > Arthropoda > Insecta > Lepidoptera > Saturniidae > Antheraea > Antheraea pernyi. The sequence goes on along the minus strand of MU159913.1, from coordinate 33,914 downwards.
AGGGGGAAGGGAAAGGGAAAGGGAGAAGGGAGGTGGGCCTCCGTAGCTCTCACTGACCGAACGAAACGCAACAATGCAAGCACTGTTACTTCACGTCGGTTTTCTGTGAGAGGGTGGTACAAACTACCACGGGCGAGTCGACCCATTCATGCTGAAACTACTAATAGCTACAGCGTGGCTCTACCACCTACAGAAATAGGGTTCGTCTAAGTATTACGTAAGCAGAGTTTTTGTAATTACAGACTACTCCTCCCCCCTGGTCAGCAAAAGTAATCGACACTCTTACCCACATTCCCATGCTTACGTAATCATTTATATAAATATTTTTAAATCTGTTCTGGTTAAATAAATACACATTCTTGACGTAATCACCACCCAGACCCCTCATCCCCTATGTCATCAAAAATAGACAAATTAAGGACCCCTTACCTCCCCTCAATGCTTACGTAATACTTGAATGGCCCATACAACGTTTATTTTATACTCTAATTATAATTAGTGTAACTATTAGTTTTGTGTTTCGTATATTATTATTTTATATTTTTGTTGGTGTTGATAAAATAAAATAATGACTAAAGTGGGTGCGGAATTACTCTTGAAATAAATAGTACATGCACGTCAACGACTATATGGAATAAACAATTATTTAATTAGGAAACTCTTATCATATCGTATGTGGTTGGTTATTCAACTTTCATTTATCAAAATCCATAATACTTTATTAAATCTGGACCTTAAGAAAGCACTTACTGTTCAAATTACCACCGGTTCGGAAAACAACTCGGTTCTCAATAAGAACCGACTAGAAACTTAATCGGGTTTAACATTTTAACTCACATATTTTGATAATAAATCAAAGTTGCAATCGTTTTTAATAAATGCACAGGGTGTAATAATTCCAGACATCACCACCATTCACATATTGATCCATGGTATGATATCCTTTTGACATTCAAATTATATTACTAAACTTGCGCGCCCGGTGAACGTTGTCCAGCCCTGATAATAAAAAAAAACCTTTATCTATACTAATATTATAAAGGTGTATAGTTTGTGAGGTTGTAAGGGATAATCTCAGGAACTACTACTGGTCAGGTTTGAAATTATTTCGGTGTTAGACAGCTCATTTATCGAGGAAAGCTATAGGGTATATATCATCACGCTAAAACTAATAGGTGCGGAGCACCAATGAAGAATGTTTCAAAATCGTTTTTTTCCTTTTTAGTGCTTTCGGTGCGTGTTAGTCAGCCCAAAGTATTTCAACGCGGACTAAGTCGCGGGCAGAATCTAGTAATTACTTAAACGCACCCCATGAATCACTCTATCTACTGTTAAAAACCACATTAAATCCGTTCAGTAGTTTTTGAATTTATCGCGAACAGACGGACAGACGTGGCAGAGGACTTTGTTTTATTAGTGATAATGATTGATATAAATGACTATGGATCGAAAAACTATTTCAAGTTTAAGTTTCAATACTTCTCACATTATACAAACTAAATAACAAATGAAGACTATTTCTAAAAGTAGGCCAGTAAACTGCGATCGTCTAAACTTTTCATATAAAGCTAATGGGCCCTTATCCTTGTTTACGCCACAACTCTTTGTAGCTCTGTTTCTTGAAATATATAATGGGTTTTACTAAAATATATTAAATTAACGAACTAATTGTTCAACGACAAGAGTAAAAACATTATTTTCATTTACTTGTTACAATTAAGTATTAATGTAGAATACGAAACTGGAAATAGCAATTGCTGGCATTCTTGTGACACTCGATTGCTATTAGTAAAATACTTAATAGTGACTTATTTGTGTATTGACTTTCAGTCACTTTACTTCTATTGAATAATAAAAATGGTATTAGTTATTATATTCAATATGATTCCATCGGAGGACGACTAGACGCCGTGAGGGCTTCCACCCTTACGTGGTTGATTTTCCCGTAATTCGTGCGAAGCGATTTGCTTCCACATTTACTATATTTACGGTTAAGAAGTGGAATTTTCTTCCGGCGTCTGTCTTCCCGTCGTTTTATCGTTTTAAGTCTTCACGAGTAGAGTGAACAGGTATCTAGTGGGTAAGCACGATACATCGTTGGCCTCATCGTCACTTACCATCAGGTGAGCTTGTGGCCAAGCGCGTACCTGTTGAATAAAAAAAAAAGAAAAAAGATAGGTCGCGAATTGCATGAATCAGGCAACAACCCAAGCCGAGGTATGCCGCGCACCCTTGAGCTAGTTACAGAAAAAAAAGCTATTTTTTCTGAGATTAGCGCGTTCTAGCAAACAAACTCTTCAGCTTTATAATATTAGTATAGATTGTTAATATCAGCCCTCGGCACCTCATGCGTAAGTCTTTTCTTATAAGTGTTTTATATGAATGTAATTGAAATATTTTCATTCGAGTTTTTCTTAAAGTATTATTGACAATTAGCTTTTGCCCACAGCTTCGCTCGCATTATTGTAGTTTTGGTCTATCCTTTGGGAGCAATATTTTTTTTTTGCATGATGTCTCTATGTCATTTTTGTTCCCCTGACAACGTCTATGCAAGATGTCATGGACTCATGATAATCGGCTGCGTATTGAGGGGTGAAAATGCCATACAAACAAATAGACAAAGCTTTTTTAATAACCTATTCGCTATCGTTGTTGTTTATAATAGCTAATTATATCAAAATTCGTAAAAAATAACTGTAAAAACAGAACTGCAGATATATTATTACAGAAGATAGATTAATCTTAATCAGATACAGGAGTAACTTACCGAGTATACATACAAGTACGTTCAGCTTCACAAGTGTTATTAACAGCTGTATGCTTCTGGAAATTAAGCATTTATCGCTGAGATAAACCCTTTGTAGTTTCATCAAGTAATACGAACCTCACTGAATATTCATAGTATGGGCAAGTCATTAAGCCATTACCGTCATATTAATGAGAGCAAATTCACTTGACTCACTAATTCTCATGGTAGTCTCACTTAGCTCAAGTTAGTTTGACTATAGATATTATACTGTCTCCTTTTAAAAGTATTTATTTGCGTTCTAGCTATACAATGGACAAAATTGTACTGATAAGTAACTACTATTTGCCTTATTATTAATAATATCATTCTTTTTTTGTGAAAACTTAGGGAAAAACTTATGGGTTCGCGTCACCGATGACCACGACATGCTCGTGACGTATTGCGACAGTCTAGCGTCATGTAGTACAAAGGCCTGTTTACATGTAAGATTGATATTTTATATTGAGCTTGTGCAGCCTATCATGTGGTAGATTAATAACCTGTATAAAAATATATATAGTTATTCTCGGAGTGTCAATAGATGTCAAATCTGACTAATGTTAATGGTTTCAATTTACAAATTATGAAATTAAAAAAAATACAGGCGATAATTCATTTAAGAATTCCAAAAAGAATATAGCTTCCCATTGTTTTGAGCTTTCACTTCTCTCGGCAATCCTTATAAAAAGCCTTAAAAAAAATTATTGTCCTTACAAACATTTTAAATGCGAACGTGAGTTTTTTTGTTTGTTACGCTTTCAAGTCTTAACCGATATCATCAAATTTTGGATATACGCTATCAGAGGTACCTGCAGAAAAGGACACGGGAAACCTATTATCCAAAAAAAGTACTATACCCGAAGTATAGTTGACATCAACAATAACGCAAGCGAAGCCTCGAGCAAAAGATAGTAATTCACATACCGCAGCTATAACATGAGAAATCTAATTTCATTTGTAAGATTTCCTTAAACATTGTTCTTGAATTACATCGTTTTTATTACTTCTTTAATTAACTATATTTCTGTTATACATTATTATTGTTATTTAAACTTTACAGAGGCTAGTGAACGCGTCTAAAACGATGTTGTTGTTCGTTTAAACACACCTCATTAGCGTCACGCTATCAGTACACAGGATATAGTTTGGCAGGTTGGATGGTGAAGTTTGCTCCGATGAGCTGAGTCGACGGTAAAAGTTGGCACATCAATATGCAGGGGCGCCTGGCTCCTGGCCAACACAGGACACGCCAATTGAATATTTTGGCAGTTTCAGATATCTTTAATATATCCGCAATACAAAACTTGATATAAGTTTAATGGTGCGTTCATAACAACGTGTCTACTTAGTATCACTACGTCTTACACTTCTTTTGAAAGAATCGACTCTTATAAGGAAAGTTTTTTTATTCATATAACTTTCAGCCTTTGATTAAAGTGTCACATTATGTTATATGACAATGTTGCTAAAGATTGATACAAGCTAAGCTTACAAAAGAACTGAGTTTGGGGCGATTTGCTATTTGCGATGCGCGAACAACAGCAGACGTCAATAATTTTATTTGTATACATTTTGAATCCCTTTCATTTACAAACAAGGGCTATTCAAAAATGTACTCCGATGTTAAGGTTTTGAGAGGCTAATAGTGTCACCAGTTCGAAAAAAAATACGATTCAAAAACAATCGGACTACTGTTGGATGTCGACATGTAAACAAAAACTAATATTCTGTCCATATTTATGTTACGCGTATACTTTATTCCATTAAATTCGCGAACAAGGACCTTTAAAAAATATATAAGTGTTCTCAACTTGTATCAGTCAAGTTTGCCTGTAAATAAATGATAATATTTTGTACAAATTTTAATAGAGACTTGTGTGTACGTTTGTGTCAATATCCTAAAAGGTAATGAATTAACAGTTCCATAAATTGTTATCTGAACACAAGCTATTGTGTTTCAAATTTAGCGAGCACTATTGTAGATAACTTTGTGCTTTGTCATTGTAGTAACATTGGTTAATGTGGCCGAGTTTCTTTTACGTATTATGATTCTTTTTAATATTTCCAATTTTAGGTTATTTATGGTGCTGATTAGGATAATCGGCTCTATTTAAATGTCAATAACTCAATATATATATACATATTAAATATATAAAATACTATGCGGTTGTAATATATGCAATAGAATGACTGAAGTATTTAGTTGTGAAAATGAAATGAGAATCAATAATCAATAAGAAGAATCAATAAGAAGTATTCGCAGTTATTTATCTGGACTGTCGAGTTTAAACGTTCGCTCCGTTAAAAGAACTATTTTGTATGCAAGTAAAGTTTTTAATAAACTATATCCCGTTCTTGTTAAGGAAAGTTTAATCACATTTTAAGATATCTTAAATGCTTCTGCAGACTAAATGATGATTCAGAGGATAAATCTGTACTTTGTATTTTATCTTAATTATTAATAAACTCTTAGTAAGAAATCATCTAACCTAACATAATATACAGTTATCTATAAGACAGACCAATACACGGTCTCTTGCAAGAAAAACAATTCTAGTAGATAATCTTGGAAAATCAAACAAGAAAATGCAAAATGTCATTAAAATTAGAGAGAGCCGTTTTCGAGAAACAAATATAAATAATTAAAATAGTATATGCTCACATAATGTAGTAATAATTTTTTTTTTTTAAGTTTAGTATTAAATTTAATTAGTATTAATTTAGTATGTTGATCATGCTTAAATGTTGGATGGATTTTAAATGATTTTGTAGTAATAGTTTAGAAATATTACATGGCAAAAACGCTGGCTAGGCGATTTTTCGCCGGAATATCGTACTGCATCAGGCTACGAATAATCCGATTAGAGAGTGATGGTCAGTTGTGCACCGAACTAACATTATTATTTTAGCTGAGCTCTGACATCTTTATGTAGAACGTACATTGTCTACGGGTGTTGAATGTCGAATTGTTTGAAATTTGTCTTTTGTTTGTTTCAGTGGCTTAACTGCAATAATCCATGGGAGGCGCTTATAAACTCTATTTCAGATGGTTTGGTTGAGAGTGTCTTCTTTTCCTAGTAATAAATTATTATCACTGGTCCTACGAATATAAGTAAATGATCAATTTTTAAGAACAAAAAACGATTCCGTGTGCTTGTTTAAACACAAAGTAAAAACATTGCTTATACAATACTTGAAGGACATCGTTGCATTAAACTGTTAAGGCCTCAAAAATGTTTAATGGATTTTGCAGATGTAGCAACATTGTCAATATTGAATAGCTTTTTGGAGATATGATAATCAAAAACAGTTATGTTAATAAATGATAATAGGAGAAACAAAATTCATGTGTAATTAATTGAAAAAGTCTGATTTTCAATTGTTTTATAACCTTAGTGTTATCATTTATCTCAATTTTGGATTGATTAATAAATAATGCCTGGCTTTCTTAGTCAAGGACTTCTGATATGTATGTTTTAATTTTTTTTATATCATAGGAGGCAAACGAACAGGTGGGCCACCTGATATTAAGTGATCACCACCATCCAATAACACTTGCAACACCAAGGGAGTCGCAACTGCGTTGCCAGCCTGTTTGGGGGAGGGGGAGTGGGGTAGGGCGAGGGGATGGACAGAGGAGGGGAGAGGGTAGATGGGTAACCGGCGCTCTCACTGAACGAACGAAACGCAACAATGCAAACACTGTTACTTCACGACGGTTTTCTGTGGGTCGGGTGGTACTACCCCGGGCGAGCCGACCCATTCATGCTGAAACCAGTAATAGCTTCAGCGTGGCTCTACTACCTACAAACAAACCATCTTTTTTTTTGCATAAGAAATTGTAAAATAATTAAGGGTAAAATGCCTTCAATTTTAAATATTTTTTCATTCCAGGTTTCAACCTCTATTTAAGAAAGTTATATATGAAAATTGTAAACTTCTACTCAATAACTGACATCATTTTATTTCATTGTATTTGGAATATATTATTATTTTTCATTAACTGTTATTTACACACTTCTGTTATTAATTTTATAAGGTAAAATGTTGACTTTGTCAATACTTCAATGAAAAGGGAAACGTATTAGCATAAGATTTCTTCTCTTTTTAACTTCCAATTTGTATTTACACAGAGTATAAGCAACGTGAGTTTCCACGTAACGTTCTGATAATTTATCCCGTATAACTGGATTTGTAATTAACTTCGTTGGATTGAAATCTAAAATTCAATTAACGTTTTAACCTTTGTTCTTCGTTGTGAATTCAAAAGTTGTTAAACCTATTATATAATATGTACATTTTACATGAGATAAAAGTTTTATTTTATGTGTGAGCTATGAAAGCATCTATATTACACATTAAATGAAAATAATTATTAATAACGATTCAATACTATCTATATATTCAACTAACATTAATTACAATTGGTAACACAATCGGCTGACGGTGAAGGAAAATATCGTGAGGAAACCTGAACCTGAGAAATGTTCTTGTAGTAATACTTTATGTGGGAAAAATATAGAACTGTGGATTTCTCAGAGTTTCAAATCGCCAATACCTCGTGGGCTGGCGTGGTGATTACGCCCATACCTTCCTTCGGGAAAAGGCTTATGGCCCTGCAGTGGGTCTCTTACAGGCTGATGATGATCATTACATAGTATAAAATGAAGTCGCTTCCGTTGTCTGTTCCCTTAGATTTTTTAAACTATCCAACGGATTTTAATACAGTTTTCAACAATAGAAAGTGATTCAAGAGGAAGGTTTATATGTATAATACATACAAATTATAGTACAGAAAAGTCGAAAAATTCAAAGATTTGTCATGTAACAAACATATTTTTGTAGGTTTAAATCGCAAATCTTACGATATAGATCAAATTATTGTACTACGGAATTGTATATCTTAGATAATCACTCCACATTGCCCCATATTAGTATTTACATTGCACCCGTGCGAATTTATGCTACTTAGGCAAAAACGCAGCTTTTCATCTGCAAATAATCTTAGCAACTGATAAATAGTTCCAAAAATTACGTTCTATAAACGTACTAACTTTAGGTTTTAGTAATAAAATAGATATAGTATAATAAAATAGAATAGATATAGATATAATAGATAGATATATTATGTTCTTCTACTATTGTTTTTTTTTATTTCCGAAAACTATTCAGGGTGTTTATGAGTTTTATCTAAACTAATAAGCACATTCAAGATATTAAATATTTATGTCTTGAAAACCTTTTTTTTAAATATATTATAGGAGGCAAACGAACAGACGGGTCGCCTGATGGTATGTGACCGCCGTCCATAGACACTAGCAACACCAGTGAAGTCGCAAGTGCATTGCTAACCTGTGTTTGGGGGATGGAGGAGTGGGGAACGGGGAGGGGGAAGAGGAGATGAGCCTCCGGCTCTCTCACTGACCGAACGAAACGCAATAATGCAAGCTCTGTTACCTTACGTCGGTTTCCTGTGAGAGGGTGGTAATACCCCGGGTGAGCCGACCCATTGCGGGGTGGTAGGGTTTTACAGCCTGACTGGGTCGCAACCGCCATGTATGTGGCGAAAAAGCCCGTCATAGTGATTCGCTTCTGCGGGTCGCGTTTCGAGATCAACCTGTGCATATCCTGCTTTTCGCAGACCGGCATGACAGCGGCGACCAGCGATGGATAGTGTGTCACTCGGTGGTCGCCATTGTTTTTGGATTGTACTGCGCTTACCATCAGGCACAGTACAGTCATTTTGCCGTGCTACAATAAAAAAAAAATCATGCTGAAACCAGTAGTAGCTCTACCAACTACAAACCTACCCATGAATTAATTTGAATCATCATCAGAATCACATATAAAAGAACTCAATAAGAAATATTGTATCACTAGGAAGATAAATTAACTTTTGAAATACTTTATATAAGGTTTTATGCGATATCAGTATTCTATTATTAATGGCTAGGTTGACAGTCATTTCGGTTTACCAGCGATTTAAATAAGCTTTGCCCTAAGCGTACCAGAGCCGTAGAGAAAGCCTGCAACAACAAGTCGCAGGGGACTGCGGCTCAAATGTAGATATGGGATTTACATGAGAACACGCAGAACAATGTTTTATTACCCGTTGTATCGCATGTATTGGAGTTTGTATTTCCCGAAGGGCTGAAACGTATTTGGGATTGCATTTTGAACGAGATTACGCACTTACTTGACTTTATATGATAAACGTTAACTTGTACGTATAAAATTGTATTTCTGAAGGCAATTATATGGTGGAAACGAGGCAGTATGAGGGATGCAAATAATGTTATATTGTAGTGATAGTACTTTGAGTACAAATGTCCGAATGTCTTTTATATCTTAAGAGATTTATAATAATAACAATATGAGTCATTTCATTACTAATTAAATATAGGTTGCACATTTATATTTATCTAAATATATTACAGTGATAATACATATTAAAATATAAATAACTAGCAAACGTTTACGACCTAATAACGATAAAATATAGCTTACATTATTCATGATACCGGTAAAAGGAAAAAAAAATTAGATAGTTATAAAAGTACGTTTGTTGGAATGTTCCCTCTTCAATCAACTTTATACGGCTAAATGGATTCTAATAAAGTTTGGATTATGTCATAGAAAATACGTCCTGGGATACTTATCAAAAGTATATACAAAAAGTACCTTAATAAAACTTAAGATATTTTACTAGTTTATGTTCTCCAGGTTATCTATAATATCGGCACGATATGATGGTCGTTCTGACGTATGTCCGCTCATGAAGTTTCGTATAAATTAATAACTACGCTTGAAGAAGCAAATTGCTGTTCTTTATTGTCAATAGTGATGTGCAGTTAGTCATAAAATTGTATAATTTTAGGATACAAAATAAAATTAGTACACACATTTCTAAATGTATATATATGATATATCATTAAATTGTATGTATACTAATATAGATCCGCAAAAAAATATTTTCATGTTTTACTAACAAGAAAACAGAGCCGTTTGACATCATACTAATGTATTATAATTATTAGTGTACTTATTTACAACACATCTCAGCAGTGATATATTTCACAATTGAAAATTATATATTTATGTACTATATATGATTATTTATAAGATCACTGGCTAGCATAACTACCACCTACGGCATACTCGCGTGAATTTATTATGTAAAACAAGGCATCATTTGAATATATTTTTTTCGAAAATAAATCGACATGTCACGTCACTATTGCAATGTATAAAAACGGCCATCATAGCGTACCGCTATTATAGTCATTCTTAACAAACTAAGAGAAAGGTATTAACAATTTTAAAATATATAACTAGCCTCATGGTATAATTATAGTTATAGCCGGGCTGTTACAGGTTCGACCCCCGCAGTGATTGTAATCATCTGTGTGTAGGAAATCTTATCCACGTATTTATTGTGTACTCGAATATTATAAACGCATTCTTACTTGATTTCGTGGCATGAAGACTTCTAGTAGGTTAAAATATTTCGTTGTACATTTTTTTTATTGTAGCATGGCAAAATGACTGGACTGTGCCTGATGGTAAGCACAGTACAATCCAAAAACAATGGCGACAACCGAGTGACACACTATCTATCGCCGGTCGCCGTTGTCATGCCGGCCTGCGAAAAGCTGGATATGCACAGGCTGATCCCGAAACGCGACCCGCAGAAGCGAATCACTATGACGGGCTTTTTCATCATATACATGGTGGTTGCGACCCAGTCAGGCTGTAAAACCCTACCACCCCGCTTTCGCCATTGCCTCATTCGTTATTCAGCAGGGTGCACCACGTGCAGGTGAGGTTGGCTTGGATGTCTCAAGTAATAATAAATCTCAACATTTTCTTTTTCTATGTAAATTGACCCAATTTTCCTTACTTTTATTCCACGAATCTATATTTACCAGTAGTCATAGATTGAGCATTTCGCTCTGTGTAAAGTATAACAAATTAATAAAATACATAATTGTTGTTGAACCCCGGCATGTACCAACGAATTTTTCGGAATTCGTGTGCATTTACTAATTTAAATTGGTAGCACTATCGGCTGACGGTGAAGGAAAACATCGTGAGGAAATCTGAACCTGAGAAATGTTCTTGTAGTACTACTGTATGTGGTAAAAATATAGAACTATGAATTTCTCAGAGTTTGAAATCCCCAATACGTCGTGGGCGGGTGTGGTGATTACACCCATACTTTCCTTCGGGAAGATGCCTATGGCCCTGCAGTGGGTCTCTTATATTATAATGATGGTAATCGTTATATCCGACGGTATTTAAATATTGTATGTATTATACAATCGTTTTATTTTGATTGATCTTGAGTAATGGAGTATTCGTTGACGAAAAATAACTGCGGATCATTCTCGGTAATAACACCTTCGCTCAGTTGGTGTTAAGATTTACGATTTTATTCAATCCAACGTCCCGGTAAATTACGGAGAGCCGAGATCCATTAAGTGCTTAAGTGCCTCCCGAGCACAAAATTGGGGATGATAATGGAAATGGGTTCCTTACTATGTTAATATGGGACTTTCCACAGGGCGGACCAATTCACGCGTTGTTTCAAGCAATATGCAGGGCGAAGCGCCGCGCCGTGACGTCATCATTTATAATTTAAATTAGACCTCAGTAAATTATACATTATGAAGGTGTGCGCGATGAACAAGCATAATACATTTATTATGATTACTGTGATGTTAATACTGGAGATTCATTGCAGCGGAGTGATTATGACTACATTACTACTATATTTCTTTAAAAAAAAATAGTCTGTTAGTATGTGTACAATGTTATTATATATCTACTAGCTTTTGCTCGCGTTAAATTACATTTGATATATCCTCGGGACTACTGTAGTTTTCTGGATGAAAAGTACAGTATGTACTTTTCTGTACTCCCAATAACGCGTCTGCAAAAGTTCATGTTAATCAGTTGAGTAGATAAGGCGTTAAAGTTCAACAAACCAACAAACTCAAATTAGCTTTTATAATATTAGCACGGAAAGGACGATTAATACGTAAAAGGATTCAGGAGTCAAAGTCAAAAGCCAAAGTATACAGAAATATCAGTCAATTAATTGAAATCTCGAAAATTTGCTAAAAGATGAGTTTTTTCACGAATCGTTCATTCAAAGTAATTTTATCCGAAGAAAAATAGTCGAGGCAGTCATAAGTACTACTGATAGAAGTAAAAACTCAAAACAACGGAATAGCTATGTTCTATTTGAATTTTTATATAAATTATAGACTGAAGCGTTTTAATTTTACAATTTGTAAATTGAAATTATTAACATTACTCTGGTTTTCATATCTATTGATTCTTGGAGCAGTAATTATATACATTTTTATACAGTTTAAAATTAATCAAAGACATGATGGGCTACACAAGCCCAATACAAAATATCAATGTTAAATGTAAACAGACCGTTATACGACGCATTGCTATAGTCTTATGCAAACGAAGTGCGTCACGAGCATGTCGGTGACGCGAACCCATGTCTTTTTCTCCTACCAAAAATCACTCAACGCTACTAAACAAGTTTTCACTTTAAAAATTACCTATTTAAATCTTATAGTATGTAGGATTACTTGACCAAATAAGATTGCTAAATTAATGATACCATAAAATACTTGGATCTTTCATTTAAAGCTTTGACTGCCGTAGGGGACCGATTAATATCAATTATAAGTACTCATTTGGTAGGATTTTTATTAATTTTCAGAACCAATGTAGGTATATTGTAAAAAGAAAAACCGATAACACTCAAAATTATTTAAATAGTTGTTGAAACATGTAGATATATCTCAGAGTAATAAACTGCATTACCATTTGAGCGATTATTATGTGTTTTTCATGGTTTTTATGCTATTCAGCTTACTATAACAATGTGTTATTAGATAATGCCATTATTACTAAGTTTAGTGTTATAAGTTGTGAACTGTTACTATTCGATATATATTTGTGGTATAATAGTGGTAGAGCCACGCTGAAACTATTACTGGTTTCAGCATGAATGGGTCGGCTCGCCCGGGGTAGTACCACCCTCTCACAGAAAACCGACGTGAAGTAACAGTGCTTGCATTGTTGCGTTTCGTTCGGTCAGTGAGAGCACCGGAGGCCCACCTCCCCTCCCCTCTCCTCTCCTCTCTCTCCCCTAACCCTGCCCCCCAAATGGTGGCAACGCACTTGCGACTCCTCTGGTGTTGTTAGTGTCCATGGACGGTGATGATCACTTAACATCAGGTGACCCACTTGTTCGTTTGCCATCTATGACATAAAAAAAAAATTACTATACTATACTACTAATATTACTATTAAGTTTAGTGTTATAAGTTGTGGACTGTTACTAGTAGATATATATGTATATATGTCACGAGGATGTAATTTATCGCTATCGAGTCCTCTCTACGAACTTGACACAAATGGAAATAGTCGTCTCATCCGTAACTTTGGTACAATAAAGAAGTTCCGATTCCTTTACGCTGGCGCTACAAATGGCCTAAGTTTAAGAAAGCAATCCGCCTTATATGGTCGTTACAGACCACTACGTTGGTAGGCGGCGTGAAAATCATCGGAAAGTTTCCCTTATAGCTTCATTTGAAATAACATTTACGCGGATTTTCTATTTTCCACGTAACAAAGTTGCGCGTGTAAAAGTTAATAAATAATTTATTATGGTATATATGTTAACGGGGTAAATTTAGTAGAGGGTCGCTGGAAACAAAATTAATTACGAAATAGTCGAGGAAACTTTCGGGTTGGCGTTGCCTCATCGTCTGAATAATAGTTGCTAATTGAGTTCCATCCGCCTAGCTTAAGCAAGAGAAGGCTGGATCACATCTGTGAACATGGCTGTTTACCTTACCGATATAACTAACGAGTCGGTATTTAATCCAAGTCACTATCAAGATATATATTGCAGTCAGAAATTAACTGGCACTTCAATGCATGTTCATGAGTTAGTTGTCTCATGTTGGAGCTTAGTTTAATATCGAATCTAATAGTTACGTGTTGAATCACCTACAACTATTACTATCCAAACCTCGCGACTTTGTTCTCGTAAAATCGTTTTGTTTTGAATTAAAACTTCTAGCGCGGTAGGGAAACATTTTCTTTACTTTATGTATTTGATGTATATGTAAGTATGTGTAAGTGTCTGCTGGGTCTAGTAATATCATAGCTGGACCGGGAGAGCGTCAGTGAGAGCGCCGGAAGACCACCTCCCCTCCCCATTCCCTTTTCCCCCTCCGCCAAACACAGACTGGCAACGCACTTGCGAGTCTCCTGGTGTTGCAAGTGTCTATGGACGGTGGTGATCACTTAACATCAGATGACCCATGTGTTCGTTTGCTTCCTATGACATAAAAATACTACGGAACTTCGTATAGTATATAGTTTATGAGCGTCGTCATATATATAATTTAATAATAAATATAAGTCAAAGAAGTTTCACTTCTTCCGCGTGTAGATATTGACTGATACAAGGAAGGTTTTTTATTCATAGATATTCCGCATTCTATCTGTATGGTTAGTTACCACTCTCAAGTTCAAAACCTGTCGCCAAGCACCTGTTAGTGTATTATTTTATTTTACTTGAGAGTCAGACCCCTATAGGTCTGACATGTTTACCACCGTAGGCCATATAGAAATTATGCATCAGACGAGTTTGTAGCCAAACTCTAAATAATGTAAGTATAATATTAAAATATATGTATTTTTACTAATTAAGTAATAAGTACTCAAGCCCTATAACACTACTATTGATTTTAAGTTATTTCTTTTAAATTTTACCGTTACTTCTCATGCTACTATGGAAAACAGAACGATTTGTAACTTATATATAATACTCTGAAACTCTGAAAATCTCGTCAAAATTGGTTCCGATATATTTAGAATATACAATAACATATATAACATAAACATATATAATAACATATGGATATTTAAAGACATATGGTAGCCTTCATTATATTTAAATGTGGAGTAAAAATAAAACTACAATCTATTATATAAATAAGCTAAGATAAATCAGTTCATCTCTTTTTTTTGTGTCCTTTCTTTGTCAATTGATCTCCTTTGTTTGTGACGAACGTTTGTGTTATCTGTAAAAAAAAATTGGAATTCGGAATCAATGCGTTTATTTTTAAGTCTCTATTTAAAGATGTGAAGAATAAAGTTTTTAGCAGTTATTAAGTTCGAATTACTACCACTGGATGACCACTAGTAAATAAAATGTTGGTGTCATGCAAATAAATATTAATTTATTCCGCATACATTTCTAAATAAAAATATGTTTGGTTTCAAGGAGACTCAATCTTACGAGTATTGAAACTTTAGTCCTAGACTTATATCATTACAATAACGAGATACCTGTTTATTTTTGTCGGTACAGGAACGGAAAATAATAAGTTTACTCACGAATACGCAATAATTTTTGCAACACAATAGACGGTCGATACAAATCTATTGACGGCGACGTGAAATCCGATATTATTTGCCAGCGACGTTTCTATTAAAGAATACAACCTTCTTCTCAGTGGAAGATGGAGGGTTTCATTGGAACGTCACGTCTATTGTAATATAGATTAATGTGTACATTCTGTATTGCCAATAAGTACGATTCCCACGTACTGACTTTTGTGCGATGTGGATATTTTAATGTTATATAGGTTTTTAACCATAATCTCGCGTAATGTTTTTTTAATGTTTTTTTTACTCCCCCCTTTCCTCGGACATAAATCCGAGACTTTATTATTCAAACTACCAGTCTTTTCTATTGTTAATTACAATGTGCGCTCCTGTTTTACATTTGTCCTTACATCCTTGCGTTAAAATTTTTATCTCTCTCTCTCACCTAATGTTAAATGATGACACATGGTCAAAGAGGATAAACACGCTAAACTTAGAGATCGAAACTGGCTCTCTGAGGTTGGTAACTAGCCAGGCGAGCTTTTGTGGGTCACCTGATGTTAATTGATAACCACCGTCCATAGACACTTGCAACACC
Source organism: Antheraea pernyi (assembly GCA_015888305.1). Lineage (NCBI taxonomy): Eukaryota > Metazoa > Arthropoda > Insecta > Lepidoptera > Saturniidae > Antheraea > Antheraea pernyi. The sequence goes on along the minus strand of MU159913.1, from coordinate 18,096 downwards.
AGAAGAGTCGCAAGTGCGGTGCTAGCCTTTGTTTGGGAGATGGAGGAGTGGGGAAGTGGGGAGGGGGGAGGGTTAGGGGAGTTTGGTTTCCGACGATTTCACTGACCGAACGAAACGTAACAATTCAGGTACTGTTACTTCACGTCAGTTTTCTGTGAGAGGGTGGTACTACCCCGGGAGAGCCGATCAATTCATGCTGAAACCAGTAGTAGCTTCAACTAAACTCAAGAACTACTGAACGGATTTGCGTTTTCACCAATGTATAGTGATTCATGAGGAAGATTTTGGCATATAATTTGTCAAGGATTTTTTTATAACCAGAGTGGGACAACGTCTGCGTTGCCCGCTAGTAGTATATATAAGGCGATTATTAATATGAGGTATCGTATCTGTCGTACCTTATCCCTTTACGATCTCGTTAACACCAGCTATCAAGAGCATTAAACGTGATTAAACTCCGATGCTTTTTCTACCGGAATCGGAAATAAACATAGATTAGTTAATTGGTGCGTTCATTTCTCACGGTATCTTTGTTTCTTGTCGTGATTTTTTCAAAGTAATTGGATAGCAATCTTAATAATTTTAACTTTTATATATGACACAATTTGTACAAAATATTGTTTAGTTCAGATTTTTGTTGATGAACGTATTAACAGTAACTAGAATCTAACTATATATAAATAAAAATCAATTGCCTAATTTGTATGTATATAAGCGCATTACTTTAGAACGGGTGTGCTAATTTAGCTAATTCTTATTTTATTTTGATTAGAATTGTCAGGATAAGGTTAATATGAAAGATAATGTTTCAAAATTAATACGGAAAATCGAAAAATATGCGATAAAAAATCTGCACATAACAAAGTGCGTGAGTGAAAACGAAGACAGTAGGTTGATCTTTAAAAATATTGACAGAATTGAGAAAATTACTTTCAATTGTTCAATTGCTATTTTATATCAGTATATGTTTGTGCTGTAAAGGAAACATTTAGTTTTATATTTTTCGTTACTACACTCGGGCGAAGCCGAGGCAAGCAACTAGTTATTAGAACAGAATACCAAAATCAGAACCGTTTTATTATATTTATGAAGGGGTTGTACAATCGAGTATTGGCGAGAAAAACACTTACTCTATCCCATCTCTCTCTTTGAATTCCCGAATGTCGAATCTAAATATGAAATATGGCATTATCACAATTAACAATTGATACGAACTCAACAACATCTCAAATGTTTAAATACAAGGACTTGTCAAAGAAATATGGGGTGTAAGGGGTGGCGTATAATAAAATCGTCAATAAGAACATCATAAGACTTGAGACACCCAAGCCAACTTCACCTGCACGAGGTGCACCCTGAATAACGAACGAAGCAATGGTGATAGCGGGGTGATAGGGTTTTACAGCCTGACTGGGTCGCAACCACCATGTATATAGCGAAACAGCCCGTCATAGTGATTTGCTTCTGCGGGTCGCGTTTCGGGATCGGCCTGTGCATATCCAGCTATTCACAGGCCGGCATGACAGCGGCGACCGGCGATGGATAGTATGTTCCTCGGTGGTCGCCATTGTTTTTGGACTGTACTGTGCTTACCATCAGTCATAGTGCAGTCACTTAGCCGTGCTACAATTAAAAAAATATATATATACACTCATATATAATCTATCAATACCTTTACCTCGCGGCTTCGCTCGCTTTAATGTAGATTTGACCTATACGTCAGGAACTGTACATATTTATCCTGGACGAAAGTACCCTATGTCCTTTTTGTACATCTGCCAATGTCTACGCAAAATTTTAAGATTATATTATAGTTTGATCGTAAAAAATAAATAAGCTTAAATGCGCATTACGATTAAGACTGATTTTCATTATCTATTAATCAGAGGTTTCTGGAGTGATGTTCGTTGAATATTATTATGGATATTATAAATATAGCATTTATTACCGTAAAATAAATGTGCGAGTCAGTAGTACGAGTAGGTGAGATGGCAGGCAACGATGCGAAAGGACAACGGGGAGTTGAACGTAATTAATATCAGGCTAATGAATATGTAATACATGCCGCGTATCTAACTGGAATATAGATATTCTCGTTGACAATGATATTGAATAAATAAAGGTTGTGTTCCTCATATAAGGAAGAGGAAAATCGTGAATTTGTTATTTATGTCTGAGATGGCAATCACAACCCCCACATAGTCCGGAGTATCTAACCTAAACAGTGGACTGTATTTAAATTGGCTGGAGGTAGATACCCTTTAAAATTAATGCCAAAGGTATTCTTCTATAGTCGGAGGTTCATCTACCTGATAAGTTTTCTCTGTCACCGTTGCCGATGTTAAGAAAGCATCGGCTTTCTAGATAAGGCACACCACAAATATCGAAACCGATAGTCATGCTGCGCCAGTATACGAATAAGAAAGCGAGTGAGTCCGAGTGCGTGTGAAGGTTAAGTAACAGATTTACATAAATAAAAATCTATATACATAATATCTATATACAGTGTGCTAAAAATAATTTAGACTATCCCCCAATGTTTCTTATGTTGTGGTATATGATTTGGCTTAATTTTTACGATCGGCCGCCTGCCTGACATCAACCCTCCTTGGGATTATTTTGTTGTACCACTGTATGTATGATTACGAATAGTTACGAAGTCTGATGGGCTCTTTTAACCTTAAAATTTTTCGTTCCGGTTAAAAACGAAGTTCTTCCAGATTATTTCATCATTTTCAACTATATGGATTATTTTGCAAACCGATAAACATTTAGGAGTTATTTTCACTTTTACACAGTAAGAAGTTTGCAAATATTGGTTCCTGATATCAACATTATAATGATCTCCTGATTTTAAGTTTGATTAGAATAGACCTGTTCCGATGTTCTTGATTACACAGGTATTTAATTACCACAATATAAACACAACTAAAATCATTGTTGATACTATTTTAATAATAAACTAATCTTAGCTACAGCAATTCATGACATAATTTTGAAAAGTTCTTGTAGTAATTTGTATGCCAGTAAAATAAACAGACGAAGTAAAATGTAGGGAAAATTTTAACTTTCCCTTCCGATAAATGTCAACAGTTTTCTTCCCTTCGGAGTAATAATACGGAGAAAATAAACAAGTCACTCGTAATTTGCATTAAAAGCTTTCCGGCGGACAAACGGAACGGAGGCGTCGCGTCGATGCCACGTTCGCCGAATGCATTTCAGCTTGAAGCGCTTTTGGCATAATGTGTCAAGTTTCAATTGTGCCCACTTTTCAAGGGCTCGAATTTAAAATATTCTACTGAAAGTCATTGTATTTTTATGTTGAACAGTTTTTCAACGTTTATGAATGGAGATGTCATTAAAATCATAGTTTTAGATATGGCACTATCTCGAATTTCTCAAGTTCGTCTCGGTTATATATAGTAAAAGATTATGTGGTATGTTTTGTTAGAATAAGTAAGACCTAATAAACACATGGATTATTATTTAATGGTTCGGGGTATACGTATACACCTTTGAATTTTGAACATTCAATTTAAAATTATTGTGTAATTGTATGGTTAAAATGTCGACCTTTATTGACGTAATAAGCATAAAATTACAGGTAGTCAACCACATATACAGTAGCAAGTATTCTGGGAGACTTGTTGATATGGTATCCTTATGGACGCGCAAGCTTACACCTTTCGCAGGAAACCGGTTTGTAGGTGTAATTCGTAGGTGGTAGAGTCATGCTAAAGCTATTACTGTTTTCAGGATGAGTCGGCTCGTCCGGGGTAGTACCACCCTCTCACAGAAAACCGACGTGAAGTAATAGTGCTTGCATTATTCCATTTCGTTCGGCCAGTGAGACCGCCGGATACCCAATTGCCCTACCCCTCCCCTATTCCCGACTCCCCCTTGTCCCAAACACGGGCTGGTAATGCATTTGCGACTCCTCTTGTGTTGCAAGTGTCTATGGATGTTGGTGATCACTTAACATCAGGTGACCCATATGATCGTTTTCCTCCTATGATATAAAAAAACCTGTAATTTTCGTTGGTTTCACACAAAGATATTTGGAATTAGCAATATAAAGGGAGAGAGGGATGATCGCAATTTGATACGAGTCACTTTTGTTTTCTTTGACGCGTTGCATGAGCCAGTTGCTTGTCTTCACACTCTATTACCTATTAAAATGGCCATAACTTTAACGTTCTCTACAACTTTCCTGATGCGTACTATAGGGGTGATGGAATAGATTACTAAGCGAGCGTTTTTCCACGTCTGCCATATGGGAAACTTAAAATAATGATTGAAATACTCTTGTCAATGTCAGCAACACAAAAGCAAGGCCCTTAAAGTTATCCATATGTGGTGATAACAATCTACAGTTGCGTGGGACATGAGTCTATTTGCTTATTTTTTCATTTCACCATAATATGTAATCATAGATTTCCGAAAAGTAAGGCCTTCTTCAATCAAATATTAGCTTAAATAATCTTATTCCCAGATAGATGACTATAGTTTGTGTAACAAAATAAATAACGATAAGTTTTCTTTAGAAAATTTCTCCATTACTTAAATGGCGTCTTTATAGAAGCTACATTAAAACTTTCGCAATCAAGTACGTAATTCTTCGTATTTATCAAACAAGTTTTACCTGTTTCGTTCATTATTTTGAATTAATTTTATTGCTTTAAAGGAAAAGTTTTATATTTCATTATTTATTTATCCAATAAAAGTTGCTACATAAAAAATGCACGATAACATTTAACTTACAATTGCAAGTGGTCAGGTTTAATTATAATAAAGGTTAATTATAAAGCTATTAGTATATACTATAGATTAAATAAATTTTCATGTATAATTTTATATATTTATCACTCGCAACTAAATGATTTTTGTTAAAAAATAACGCAATCAGGTTTCATAGATATTATCCAATCAAAAGACACTTTAAAGATTAATACGATAGGTATGATGGCATTATTAAATTGAAATGTTTATATATAAATTTCTTCTGTACGTTTGTATGTACCTTCTAAACGGCTCGACCGATTTTCATGAAATTTCGTGTGCATGTTCCAGTGGATCCGAGAATGGTATAGATTCAACAATTGGACCCAGTAGGTGGCGCTGCGGATGACTTTTGGGATTTTTTTTATTATTAAGGCAGGAAAACGTCCGCCGGGCCCGCTAGTATTTATACAAAATTGTAACTACATTACATAATTTCATAGTTCATATTTTGCAATAAATATAGTATTATCTTTAAACTTATGGTGCCGACAGTCTGTTGACCAGTGCATCGGAAGGCGTACTACATTCGTTTGTACACTAAACCCTTATGATTTCCTATTGTCCGGGGGTTAATAACTATCAAATCTCACACCATCTAAGTTTACAATAAAACCCGTCGTGATTCAAACAGAAAAACATCAGCGCCTAAAGCATACACTACCTAACAAGTGTGACAGCTAATATAATAATACATAATTAATATATATTTATATAATTAAGAACCCGTCGACCTTTACACGTTTGGAGCGATTATGTAACACAATGCATTCGCAATAACCGATCGGGCGAATCGTGATCATGTGATGTGAATCTCAGGTCAATCGTCAGATACACCTGCCGCACGTCATCACCGTGTCTCTAAACACGGATATTGCGAACGGATTAATTAACAAACGTATGCGTTTCTACCTTGAAATTGAATGTACCTTGAATATACCATTGTTCGAGGAGAACGAAACAAAAAAAAAATAGGATCCTAGAGCGATGAACGTGGATATTGGATACTGGACAATGAACATGGAAATCCCGATCTCTCACCTAACGGTATGATAACTTTATCGCGAAGTCATTTAAGGCACAGGTTTTCCTCGGCATGCAAACTCCCAACCGTATTTATTCAAAATGCACATTATAAATTATATAATAATTAAATAGTTCTAGATAAGTCAACGTAAAACTTGGCTTGCTAGCTTATTTTTGACGGCTGCCCCGTATCTAAGCAAGATATAACTTTTTTTTTTCACCATAGATATTGTGAATACGCCATCTTACTACCATATTTTATCTAAGACCGTGTGGCGTTACAATATTACTTTACGTATGTGTGCTTTATCGTGCCATTTGTTTTGTCAACTTTTTTTTATTGTAGCACGGCACAATGACTGCACAGTGCCTGATGGTAAGCACAGTACAATCCAAAAACAACGGCGACCACCGAGTGACACATTATTCATCGCCGGTGGCCGCTATCATGCCTGCGAAAAGCTGGATATGCACAGGCTGATCCCGAAACACGACCCGCAAAAGCGAATCACTATCGACGGGCTTTTTCGCCATATACATGGTGGTTGCGACCCTAACACCCCGCGTTCGCCATTGCCTCGTTCGTTATTCAGCAGGGTGCACCACGTGCAGGTGAGGTTGGCTTGGGTGTCTCAAGTCTTAGATGTTATTCGACACCCCTTACACCGCAAATCTTATCTCTTACTATTACTTAATAGGGCATTTACTAAATTAATTACTGCATTTACTAAATTCATTACTT